>VDFB02182196.1:0-67675 GCA_007258455.2 Sequoia sempervirens
AAGAAAGTTTCATGTAATTGCTTCTCAAATGGGCAGCACTTCATTGCAAAAGATAAAAGATCAACATTACAATAGAATCCTCTCTTACTTATAGATGGGAGAGGAGAGAAAATTTAGGAAAATTAGATGAGCAAATCTAGGAAAATTAGCTGAGAAAATCTAGGAAAATCTCACCTACCAAGTCTACTTATTCAAAAAAATAGTCCACCATTATAGCAAAACATATTTGTTTTTACATGTAATTACATCTTAGAAAATGACATGTAAGATGTTGAAACCTATTTACAAAATGCATAAATGAAAGTATAAACTATCTAACACTGGAGATACAAGAAGTATTTATGGTTCCTTGCATTGGGCGTGAAAGTATTCATATTTCTTCCTTGTCTCCTGTATGAATGCCTCATCTAGACCAACTATATAATCAACAATGGTGTGAACTCTTGTGATTGATCTTCTCACAGATGAGCAAATTTTCTTGCATCTATCTAGATGTTTCTTGAGACAGTCAAGAGAAATTCATACATCACATATGGCATGCATGGAAGTCTTGGAAAATCCTTCATCTTCCACTTGCTTCATGATAGCCTCCTTCAATATTTGAGCAATCTCACTAACCGGGAGGAAAGTATGATCATCATCAAGGAGCTTACCCAGTAACTCCTCAATTCTATTCACCATGATGACACAATGTCCTTCGAAATCTTCTTGTACTTTCTTGAAATCCTCGATGAGGGATTTGATCACTTGAATGTAGTTCTTAAGAGATTCTCTTATTTCCACATACTTCCCTTTGTCAGGGATCACCCTGACTTCCACTAATTTACTCAACTTTTCCTCTTTGATTTGTGACCAAAATGAAATACATCTTTCCATTTCTTTTTGCTCTTTGGATAGTGTGTTTTTCTCTTTCGCAAGCTCTAATTTCAACTTGGCTACTTGTGTAGTCTTTTCATCTACAACAGCTATGAGTTGGGAGCCATGTTCTATTATCTCATCAATCAAATCATAAAACACCTTACCCTTGGTGATGTAGATCAGGGAGAGAGAATACAAATCCACTCAAAACTAACTCAACCAAACCAAGCTTCCAAACTTAGAATCCCAATTTCATGGGTTTCCCTTACAAACTTGCCATTCTCCTAGTAGGTCATTAAACCCTATTTTTCTCTCATAACTTCCATGTTTGGCCATCAACCCATAATCTAAAATCTATTTTAAATACCCATTTTTGAGTTCTACAACATATTAAATTTCCAAGGTGGGTTCCTTTGTAACACAAACCTAAAAAACTTGTTGCTATGTTGCCCTTAAGCCCAATTAGGTCACTTTTACAAAGCAACTACAATGTAAACTCTTCCCCAATCACAAATTTCTATTCCATGACTTCAACCAAGTCACATGGAGTCAAAAACAACAAATATTTCCAATTGAAACACCCACAGATTCACCAAACGTCAAAACCCTATGTAGGCCTATTTAGCCTTGTTCACATAGGGGTTTATTGGTTCTTAGCTCTCTTGGCCTCAAACCTCTTCATAAAAACCTTAAACACCTCATTTAGGGCCTGCATATGCTCCCCAAACTGACTCTCACTCTTTACCAATTCATTTCATCAAACCCTAACCCCTAGCCATATTTTCATGCCTAAAACTATGGTGATTTCTATCTGGGGCATCAACAAAACTTTATAAATTTTCCTCCCCTGCTCCTACCAACTCAAAAAACATGAAAAGAAACCTATCTAACACCATTCCACTTATTTTTAGAGATTTCCATCGGTGGAATGGTCTTTTATTGCATATTTACACTCTTAAACCCTCAAAATCAGGGTTTCAAGGCTGCTCTAAAAAAAATGCAATAAAATCCTTTAAACTCAATGAAAACTTATGAGACAAAGACCAAAATGAAGATAATTCAATTCTTCATCAACTCAATTGCATAAAAGTTCACTCTCAGGCCGTCCAAGAGCCTGCAGCAGCAAATTTGGTCTTTTCAACGCAAAAAATAGAGCTTTTATTGAATTTCAATCTTTAAATCCACTTCCAAAACCTTGCTTTGACCAGGTTACATGGTGTATTTAAGCTTGACACATCAAAAACCAACCAACACAACTAAATCTAACAACCTTTTAAACTTCTTGACCATTGAACTTACCAGTTTTACATTTTTGCAACATGACAACATTTGCAAGAATTGACAACTTTTACTCTAGCCGACCCTATATGACTCTAATCAACTAAAAACATTATAAATGGTCTCAATAGACCTTATTACATCCAAATACATGACCACAAACAAAAAATCCAATACTAGACCCTATTTACATGTTGTTGACTAGGTGCCCCTATGCCATACACCCAGATAAAAGAGGAACTCAAGTCCCCTTGAGGACTGTGCTACAAAAAAACCATGTTGGATCTCATCATTCATTGATCTCCAAGTTCCTCTCCATTTGGTAATCCCTTCCAATGAGTCAAGTACTGAAAACATGCATTGTTTCTTACCTTTGATCAGTTCTTTTCTTGAAAATGTTGCTCTTCACTTGATGGATGACCTTTGATTATTCTTTCATCTAAGAATGTTGTGACATCTTCCCCTGTACCTGCTACTAAACCGCTTCCTCTCTTGAATTGAATTGTCTTCTTCTTCACTCCCTTTATGTGCTTAACTTTTCTTTTCTTCCCTTGTAGCTTACCCTTGATCACTTCATTATTACCTTCAATCTCTCCCATCTGATACCCTGCCTCTAGGACTGTTGCTTTCTCAAATTTACCAACCCCTAATATGAAATTGCCAACCTCAAGTTTACCAACATCAGATTCACCAATCCTTGAATGACCACTATCCTCATCAGAAAATAATGAACGCAACACTTTTTTCATCACCACCTCAATATCCTTCTTAACCCACTCTTGAATCTCCACAATCAATTCATCCTTGACCTTCTCAATATCATTTTCCTTCAAAAAAGATATCATTCTTCAATGTTTCTATCTCAGTACCTTCATGTTTAGGAGTGGTTGCAAACTCCTCATGCTTTTCTTCCTCTAGCTTTATAAACTCTTTCTTAACTAACATTATCACATTAGGCTTCATGATCTTCCCTTTATCATCTTCTTTCAAGGGTGTTAATGTATAAGAGATTTCATCCTTTTTGTATCTCATAAGTGTTTCTTCTACCATCATACAAGGCATGTCTATCAAATTTACATGGTCTCCCTAGCAGCAAATGGCACACATCCATAGGCAACACATCACATAGAATTTTATCCTTGTACCCTCCTATATTGAACTCAACCCAAGCTCGCTCATTTACTAAAACAGATTGACCCTCATTCAGCCAAGACACTTTATAAGGAGTATCATGTGGTATCTTTTCCAACTTAAGTTTGTCAACCATTTCAATGGACACCATATTATTAGTACTATTTGAATCAACTACAACCTTACATACCTTTCTCATACACTTGCAAGTTATCTTGAAGAGTGTTATTCTTTGTGATGGCTCATTCTCCTTTGATGCTTTGATGAGTGTTCTCCTGACCATGATTGATTCTCCAACTTCTAGAGCAGCATATTGCATTGGAGATTTTACACTCTCATTATCATCTTCTTGCACCAACTGAACTCTCTTTTCTCCTCCATGTGAACTAGAAGCTTGATCTTCCTTGCACTGCTATGCTTGATGTCCAAATTTATTGCATTGGTATCATCTCCCTATAAATCCTTGTGAACCTCTTCCTTGTCCACCAAATCTGCCTCTAAAGTCTAATCTTCCTCCTCTGAATCCACCTCTTTGATCAGTAACTTGTTCTTGGCCTTTGTTTGCATCTTCTTGGTCCTCATAGGACTGCCTTGAGTTGGAAAGTGAACCTCTATCTCTAGAGGTGTTGCCTCTGCCTCTACCTTGTCTCTCTTTCCTTCTCTTCAACTTTTCTTCTTCTCTAATAGCCAATTGGAAACATTCTTCAACCATTCTAGGGGTGGCAAGACTCAATTCATCTTAGATATTGAACCTTAAACCATTCATATACCTTGCTATCTTCTCAACTTCATCCTCAACATGACCTTCTCTAATGCTCAACTTATGAAATTCCTTTGTGTAAGTCATGACATCCATCTCTTTTTGCTTGACATTTTGCAACTTTCTAAAGTTTGGATTGCATAATCACTAGGCAAGAATTGACTCTTCACTTACACCATCCTATCCCATGAATTTATTTTTACTTTTCCATTTTTCACTCTCTCTTCCTATACATTATTCCACCAAGTTAGGGTAGGGCCTTCCAATTTAGTTTTTGAAAACTTTACCTTTTTTTTCTTTTGCTACCTCCTTGTACTCAAAATAGTTGTCTAGTGCATCAACCCAATCCAACACTTGTTCACTGTCCATCTTCCCACTATACATGGGAAATTCCATTTTCACTTCAATAGTCTCTCCTCTAACAGCCTTCATCATATTAACCATCCTTCTTTCATCACGGTCCAACTCATCATCACCTTGGACTCCTCTTTGAGGGTTTTCATTCTCACCCTCTTCCTCTTCCTCTCGGTCACTCTCATCTTCAGTGGCCTTACATATTATTTGGTTTGTTTCCAATGCTACAAGCCTAGCCAAAACAACTTCTTAAGACTCCTTCATCATCCTTATTTCTCTAGCAATGACTGCACTACCCTTTGGAGGCATCTTTCCTTTCAAATTGCAACATTTCCTTCTTCAAACTTCAACCTCTTTCCTTCAAAAGATCAAAACCTATGCTCTGATACCAATTTGATGTAGAGCAGGGAGGGAGAATACAAATCCACTCAAAACTAACTCAACCAAACCAAGCTTCCAAACTTAGAATCCCAATTTCATGGGTTTCCCTTACAAACTCACCATTCTCCTAATAGGTCAGTAAACCTTGTTTTTCTCTCATAAGCTTCATGTTAGGCCATCAACCCAAAATATAAAAGTTGTTTCAAATACCCATTTTTGATTTCTACAACATATCAAATTTCCAAGGTGGGTTCCTTTGTAACACAAACCTCAAAAACTTGTTGATACGCTGCCCTTAAGCCCAATTAGGTCACTTTTACAAAGCAGCTATAATGTAAACTCTTCCCCAATCACAAATCTCTATTCCATAACTTCAACCAGCTCACATGGAGTCAAAAACAACAACTTTTTCCAATTGAAACACCCATAGATTCACCAAACTTCAAAACCCTACTTAGGCCTATTTAGCCTTGTTCACATAGGGGTTTATTGGTTCTTATCTCTCATGGCCTCAAACCTCTTCATAAACACCTTAAAAACTTCATTTAGGGCCTGCACATGCTCCCCAAACTGACTCCCACTCTTTACCAATGTTTGTTCATCAAACCCTAACCCCTAGCCATATTTTCATGCCTAAAAAATGGTGATTTCTATCTAGGGCATCAACAAAACTTTATAAATTTTCCTCCCCTACTCCTACCAACTCAAAAAACATGAAAATAAACCTATATAACAACATTCCACTAATTTTTAGAGATTCCCATCAGTGGAATGGTCTTTTATTCCATATTTACACTCTTAAACCCTCAAAATCAGGGTTTCAAGGATGCTCTCAGAAAAAAAGCAATAAAATCCTTTAAACTCAATTAAAAATTATGAGACAAAGACCAAAATGAATTTAATTGAATTCTCCATCAACTCAATTGCATAAAAGTTCACTCTCAGGTTGTACCAGGCCATGCAAGATCCTGTAGTAGCAAATTTTGACTTTTCAACATAGAAAATAGAGCTTTTATTGAATTTCAATCTTCAAATCCACTTCCAGAACCTTTATTTGACCCTTACATGGTGTATTTAAGCTTGAAACATCAAAAACCAACTGACACAACTAACTCTAACAAACTTTTAAACTTATTGACCATTGAACTTCCCATTTTTTATATTTTTGCAACATGACAACATTTGCAAGAATTGACAACTTTTACTCTAACTAACCCTATATGACTCTAATCAACTAAAAACATTAGAAATGGTCTCACTAGACCTTATTACATCCAAATAAATGAATGCAAACACAAAATACAATACTAGACCCTATTTACATGTTCTTGACTAGGTGCCCTTGCACCACTTGGAGACAAACTTATCGACCTTTTGCACCGCAAGTTCTTCGATGTTCACTATGGACATAGGTTGCACATTCTTTGAAGATCCTGTAATATTCCTTAAAATTGATTCATAATGCTCAACTTTATCCTTGTACATGTTTTTGGACTGCTCCATCTTATCAAGCCTTCCTGACAATGCATTCAAGACTACTTGTGCATCTACTTTTGCACTTGCATTTTTTACCTTTCCAAGCTGAACTCTTGTGACAATGTAATCTTCCATGTTTACATCCTATTCCTCACATGGGGGTAAACCAATATTGACAAACTTGTGACTTGATTTTTCAATATGAATCCTTGAGTGAACTTAACCCCCTTCTTTCCATTGGCTTTTGGAAGAGTTGTCTCTTCAAGGTCAAGCTCATCTAGGGAGATTGTTCGTTTCTTGCACTTTAACACTTGTGAGATTAGCCAAGGTGGAAGAGATGAAGTATATTCTTCTTAACTTACTGTCAATTCCTGCTTTGCAACCACTTTTGTAGGAATGGTTGATATTGTAACAATTGAGGTAGTATCAGTCATGATAGCTACATCGGACTGCAAACCAAGTTGACCCTGCAAAGAATCATTCATGAATCTGTTGAATTCAGCTTCAAAAGAGATATCAAATGATGGAGATGACAAATTGGGAATGGATGAGGGAGAACTCAAAGAAACATTGATAGTTTGTAACTTTGAAACTATAGGGGGAGTAGCAAGGACTGTTGATATTGAAGGGGGAATGGAAACATTCACTGCATTTGAAATTGTTGTAGGAGGAGGTGAGGTAGGAAGAGGAGGTGGAGGAGTAGTTGGATTTGAAGGAATATGAGGAATACTGGTAGTAACAGGTGATGATGTTTTGAGAAGATCTTAAACAATATTCTCATGGGGAGATAGAGGTTGTTCATCATCATGCCTAAGTTCCACCTCATTACCTTCTTTTTCAACTTCGTCTTTTGTAGATTCTTTTGATTCTTCACTTTCATTCTCTTCAGAAGAAGAAGAAGATTGTTCCTCAGAAGCAAGATCCTTTCCTTCTACATGTAGTTGTTCTGATTTTGTGGCCTCCTCTTCTTCAACTCTTTGTGTTGCACTTTTACCAAAAGTAAACTTGATCTTCGGACCTCTTTGAGAAGAAGAGGGATATTTCACATGATTTTTTTTGTGCGAAGCTCTTGTCGTTGACTAGTTTCTACTCCCAGTGTTTCTCCTTATGATTTTGTCTTGAAAGATTTCATTTGAAAGCCATGCCTATGCAACCATTCAGCTATGTTATGCAAAATAGAGGCAAGTCTTTCTCTAATAGAAACGCTTTCTTTCTTATACCAATGTATTGGAGGTAAAGGATTCCTAGAAATTTCATCCTCTTCATAAGCATAATTCATGATGTTGTCATGATCTTTGAAATCCTCTGGAATATCAGCTACACGAAGATCTCTAATCTACTCTAATGTCAATCTATAAAAATCCATTATGTGAATGTCTCTTTATCTTTGTAGTCTTCCCATATATCTTCAAAGTGGTAGACATGTCGATGATCTTTCTTCAATTTCCTCTTCACATCTCATTAGTCAAATTCAAATCTATATCTATCTATCCTTATATTCATGATTTTTATTTCTAAAGCAATTGACTTTTCCTTTTGTACACTATGAATAGTGTATCTCTAGATAGTCAATGGAAACATGAAACCTAGCTTGTGAATTCTCTTACATTCCTTATGGACCAAGATCAACTATCTGCATAGCTCCATTAGTATCCACTTATTTGAGGGATATCTAGGTAACATATATGTACACCTAGAATAACAACCTACTCTCAAATATGTGAAGGTTGGAAACTGGAAAAAGATACATCCCACCTTACTAACAACTTTGTAGGCTTCATCTGATACTCTTTTATTTTCAAGTGTCGAATCAAAAGTGAATAGTAGGGGTGCAAAGAAGGCATCTATGACTCTTTTAAAAAATTTAAGACTTTCTCTTAATTTTAATTGACAATAGAAATCATACACTAGTACAACATGTCTTTTTTTTTTTGTAGACAACCCTAGAAATTGCCTCATAACTGCAACATAATATGCCAAATAGGAAGTCATGTAAAATTTCAAATTGGTTGGTGCATTCATCAACTGCTCATGAATTTCATCACTTATTTGAGTCCCCCAATCTATATGTGCTTTCCTTCTCTTGATTATGTGGATGTATTCATACATCCAATCTTGAAAATGGCATTATTCAGGCAATCCTTTCACCTTGCTTAGGAGAGTAATCTTATCCTTTATGTCCTCTTTAAAATCACTTCGAGGAATCCCTTTAGGCCATCTTGAGATAGTAGGCCTTTTATATTTCAACCATTGAGTATTAATCAATTTTTTAGCTTTATTAGGATTCTTATCATAGACCTCATGTGCTTGTTGAATTGATATGTTTGTATATTGTTCCATGTGCGGAACCCAAAAACCAATATCAAAGAATTCAGGATCTAATCTCATCATGACTTGTCCCAAGGAATCTCTCACACTTATTTCTTCTCAGATGTAATGAGATGCAACTTGGAGAACAAACTTTGTGTTATGAGCAGCAGTTGGGAATGTAGATACCAAGTGCAAGTTGCTATGAACAATAGATCTCAAATTTTATTCTAATGGTTTTATCTCAGTTCTTTTTACAAAATATTTCAAGTCTTGATGACCAACTTCAGTGTCTTTGATTTCATCCACTTTTGAGAGCACAATAGTAGGTGGAAAGACACCTTGATATTTGTACTTCATTTTTCCCTCCTTCTTGGAAGATGATGAATGCGTTTTTGCTATCATGTAAAAATACCAAAGATCAAGGAATGTCACCTTTAGGGATTTCCTGATGAGAGCTTGAGAGGAATTGTAAGAATAATGGATTAGCATATGTTAGGAGAAAATTTGTTGTTGGAAAGCATGAAGCAAGTAGACAATTTGGAGCAAGTGCAAACGAGTTATGGAGCATAAAAAAATAGGCATTAACGATGAAATGAGGTTCATAGAGCGAATGGAATGATTTCTAAGTGCTATAGTAGAAAACTTTTTTTTATGTAGGAGCGCTAAAAATAAGATGCTCCTACATCTTAAGGTGTCAGTTTGCATGTAGTAGAACTGAAAAATAGTGCTCCTACATGTGTTCAACACTTTGGGAATTCAAAGTATTAGGGCGTTAAAAATTAGCGCTAGTGCATTTGTGGGAAGGTCTACTTCATGCTCGAGCGTTGAAAAACACTGCTCGAGCAATGTCTTGCTTGATTTTTTGTCAATATGTACAAGCAGACTTTTTCACCACTTCAGCATTTGAGAGGAACTGCACTCCATGTAGGAGTGGTGATTTTCACTACTCCTACATATTGGAGTTGGAGAAAAATCAACAGTGTAATAGCAGGTATTTTCACCGCTTTGACAAGTGAGGGAAGGTCAATTCAATGTTCGAGTGGTGAAAAATCATGCTCGAACATGTGAGAAGAATGACATGAAAATATTCAAAACTTTCATCATATCGACCTTCTATGGTGAAAAATTTCACCACTTAATAGTGTGGGAAAACTCAGTGGAAAAGCATCACAGAACGATGCACAAAGATGAATAAAATGCACGGAGAAAAACATAAACAGGGAACTGATAAAAATAATTTGTGCAAAACAATGACAAGGAAAATCAAGGCATGTTTTTACAACAAAAACCAACAAACCCTAACAGAGGAAAGTCAATAAGCAGGTTTGGTGAATAATTGAAGTTTCCAAAGCAAAGAGAAGGAAAAACCACAACGAAGAAGAAAGATGAACACGTACCTCGTAAAAATGCAAAACCCCTAGCTTGAATGCTTGAAAAATCTTTAGACATTGATCCACTGGAGGTTGGGAAATGATTAGCATGAGGAGGAAGAGAGAATGATGGATTAAAATGAGGATAATAACCTAAAACAACTTTATTAAGTCAAAGGTCAAGTAGAGGTAGCGGCTCTACCTAAGGGTTTCTTTTCCTTTTCTTTTTCTTGCGAAGAGGATAAGCTAGTAGTTCTGTGTGGTGGTCCTTGGGTCATTGGAAAGTCATCTCTAGCTATCAAGAAGTGGTCCCCAAAAATGGATTTCTTGGGTGCTTCTTTTGAGGCGGTGCCTATATGGGTTCGCTTACCAGGTTTACCACTGGAGCATTGGAATGAGGATGTTTTCAGGGGAATTTCCAATTCCTTTAGGGAGCTTCTATCCATAGACGCTATGAATTCGTCTAGAAAAAGGTTGGTTTTTTCCAAAATCTGTGTGGGGATCACTTAGTCTTTGGACCTGCCATCATTGATTAAAATTGTGTCAAAACTTGGAAAGTGGGTTCAGCCTGTTGATTTTGAGACTTCCTTTTGTGTGCTTCACTTGTAAAAAAGTTGGGCATTGGGCAAGGAAATGTCCAAACAATGTGTCTAAGCTTGACACTAGGACGGTTTCTAAGGAGACCAAGATATGGAGGGCTAAAATGGTGGAGAAATCCCAAGAGGATGGGATTAGAGGGGACAAGAATTTACCTGTGGAAGGTCAGGGAAATAGTGGGGAGAGTTGAATCCCCAGCTTGGAAGCTAAAAAAGTAGAGGAGCCTCGTAAAGATAATGATATCTTTGTAGATCTTGAAGGAGATGCTAATGACCCTAACAAAGCAGTTGTAGACTTGAGTACAAAGGGTTCCTAGGGGGAGGAGGAAAACGTAGAAGGAGAGAGCATTGTAAAGCAAAATGAAAGTTTGAACTTAGAAAAGTGGGTTCCAGACTCGGTAGCTGATGGTTCGGAGGAAACTTCTTGTTTTGGTCAAAGTAAGGCAAGTGGTGAGGAGGGTCCAGAGGAGGCTAGGGAGAAGATCACCCATTCTTCTATTCAGGTTGGTTCTCAAAGCTCTCCAGAGGTTATTAAATCCACTTTTGGGAACTCTGGGGATACCTGCAAGAGGAGGACTGATGTGTGGTATTCTCTGTTGAATAAATTTGTTGTTGTAGATGACTTTATGGATGGGAAAGAGTTCATGGGTCTTGAGGACCTAGATCTTGATGAGGATAGCTTATACACTAAAGTTGAGAAGAAGAAGAGCAAAAAAGGAAACAATATAGTGGGGGTTTCTACAAGAAATAGATCAAGAGCTGATGTTGGAATCTAGAGAAGTTCGGGCAAAAAATCAACAAAGTGGCATAGAGAACAGGAATGCATCCAAAATATTGTGAATGGGGTTCAAAGAACCATCCCAGATTTATGCAAAATCAATACCCCATCAAAGAAATGAATTTTATGTCATGGAATATTCGAGGGCTAAATAGTTCCCATAAACAAGAGATTTTGCACAATTTTGCTAGGGACCACAAACCTAATATTTTAATTGTTTAGGAGTCCAAGATGCCTAAAGATAGGGTGGAAAAGATTAAGATCTTCAAGAATGGTGGTGTGCAGGGTAGAAGTTCAGAGCGGGATTCTGGAGGTTTAGTAACTTTTTGGAATCAGGATCACCTTCAAGGTACTCCAGTTTGGGAAGATTCCAATCATGTGGCTACTAGATTCAGGCATATCAGAGATGATTTCAGCTGGATTTTGTCTAATATCTATGCACCCAATAATAAATCTTCAAGAAGGAGTTTTTGGAAAATACTTGAGTCTTTTAGGTTATGCTTTCCTAATGAGAACTAGATTATCATGGGGGATTTTAACACACCGCTGTTGGAGTCGAAAAAAATTGGGAGCTCTCAAATATAGATGGATAGTAAACTGGATCTGACGAATTTCATTAAATTTCAATGTTTGCATGATGTGAACCTCAAGGGGGCTACCTATACCTAGTCTAACAGGAGGGGTGGGAGTGACTTTATCCAAGTTTGGCTTGATAGGGCCTTAATTTCATATAACTGGCTGAAGGATTATTTTTGCTCTTCAAATGCTCTTTCCAGAATTGGCTCGGATCATTTCCCTATAAGCTTTGTGGCCGACTCTGTGTCAAGTAAGAGAAATTTCCCCTTTAGATTTGAAAGAATGTGGCTATCTCAACCTAATATCTTTGACTACATTCAAGAGTGGTGGAATATAAATGTTAATGGTACTGTTATGTTTAGAGTAGCTAAGAAGCTTGGTGAGGTCAAAACCAAGGATAGAATTCGGAATAAGGAAGTTTTTGGGGATATCTTTGCTACTAAGTGCACTTCATTAGATTGTGATTTAAGGAATATTCGAGAATGGGGCCGAAAAGATGGTATGCTGGGAGGTGATTCTTATCTGGGAAAATCACCACAGGAAGCTTCGCTAACAATTTCAAAAGAAAGAGGAATAATGAGAGAAAGGAGATCAAGTTAGTTTGGCTTTACATTTGGGATAAGAATACACCGGTTTTCCATATGGACGACATGCCGCATACGGCTGGGAATTATGGCCCTGCCTGGTATGAGAGATGTTGAGATGGGAGGAGGAGGGATAGATCTTGAATGAAGCCATCGGTTGGCAACCTAACCATCCTGCTAAAAAAGGGGTTGAATCGGATACTAAACAAACTCTCTATTCAGGGCCTATCCCTAATATTGGTGGCATCAAAAAAATAGGCACATGACTACCCGCTATCCATTCACGGGGAAAAGGTTAGAAAAGGTTGTTTGGCTTTCCTTTAACACGAGGGGAGGCAAGGCCCCAGATCCCAATAGGTTCCCCTATGTTCTTTTTTCTGGGAAATTGTGGCTGACGATGAGATCAATGTTGTCAAGGAGTTTTTTGGATCCAGGAAATTGTTGAAAGAGCTTAATGCTAATTTTATTGTTCTCATCCCAAGTTCCCTAGTGCTGATGCTTTTGATTTCTTTCACCCAATTAGTTTATGCAACTCTTTTTATAAAAATGGACTGGTTGCACACTAGGCTTCTTAGGTTACGTTGATATCTCCCGGTAAAATTGGTTTTTGTTCTTTGTGGAACCATTATGGAGTCCATTATCATATGCTGGGTATCATTCTGCGAGGCTTCATACTGGGTTTTAAAAATATTTTATGGTTGATTCTGCAATGAATCTCAACTTCACTAATTTTTCATTATGTTGGTTCCCTTCCCATTTTTTTAAGAGGTCAATAGAGAGGTTGGTGTGAGGATCTTGTGTGTCTCTTATTCTGTTGGAAGGATTTTTGCCTAAAAAAGGTGGTGATCGAAAAGGGTTAGAAAGCGTGAAGCGAATTTGGCTAATCACATCAACGGGAATTAGGTGGATGACACAGATTCTTATGGGAAGATCAACTATTGGAGAATCCAGAACACTGAAGAGCTCCCTTGTGCTTTATGAGGATGGCTTAGGGCAAAAAATTAACAGGGCGAAAAGTTCTCTTTTCTTTTTCAATACCCCTAAGCATAGGAAAAGGAAGATTGTGAACATTTTAGGCTATGTTGTTAACTCTCTTCCATCCATTTACTTGGGTCTTCCTTTGGGTACCAAACCTCCGAAATAATTTTGGATTTCTCTTGTGGATAGGTTTAATCAAAAGTTGGTTGGATGGAAAGGGGCCAGGTCAAGCTAGGCAGGTTTGTGCAAGGCCTCCCAATTTTTCACATTTATATACCTAGTTTGTTGTTTTAAGATTCTAAGTTTGCTGTGAAAAAGATCGAAAACTGTTTGAATTGGGGGTTTGAGAGAGAAGGATTTTTTGGTTGGAGAATGTGTGCTAATAGAGTTAACGGACTGGGAGCATTGAGTGTTTAATAAAGCTCTCATGGCGAAACAGGTTTGGAGAACATATGTTGACACCTGTGAATGTAATACTATCTGGCGTAGTAAATATCCGCGGGGGGTTGACTCCTTCAAAGACTTTCTTAGTTCTCAGAATCTCCCCCCTGGCTCAACCCTTTGGAATAATGTCATTAAAGCTAGGGACCTTGTAGGTAAAGGAGTGTTGTGGAAACTTGAAGATGGCAAGAAAATATTGTTCTGGGAAGACCAGTGGATAGGAAATTATCGTTTGTTTAATATCCCTATCTTCAAGAATTATATGGAGGCTTGTAAAACTAGGTATGGCATCTTGGTTGGGGATTACTAGAGTAATAATCAGTGGGTTGATATTTCTTCTATTAGTCTGGAACTACGGCCTTTGCAGCTTCTCCTTAATTCCATTGTGCTTAGCTCGCAGGGCCAGGAGGATTCTTTGGTCTAGAAGTTGTCCTCCTCGGGGATTTACTTTGTTTCTTCAGTAGTGGCCTCTTTTTTTTCTTCCTCCCCCTACCCTATTTGGGTGAAGGCGTGGGTGCACAACCTTATTCCGAAAGTCAATATTTTTTCTTGGATCCTCCTTTAGAATAAATTGTTGACTAATGACAATATTTGTAAGCGTGGTTTCTCTTTTCCTAATAGATGTTACCTTTGTTATGCAGAGGCGGAGTCTTCACATATTTTTCTCCTCTATCCTTTTGCCTATGCTATTTGGTGCAGGATTTTGCAATTGTGGGATCTCAGCTGGGTTTTTTCTGGAACTATCTTATATTTTTACAATTAGTGGAAGGCCCCTTCAAGCAACCATGTGTTGAATATACTTTAGAACTATGTCTTCCCTCACCTCGCCTGGGGCATTTGGAAAGAGTGTAATAATAGAATCTTTAGGGATATGTCTCTTTCGGGGGAAGTTGTTTTTGGCAAGATTATCAGAGCTATGAGAGAGAACTTCAATCTACTCAATAGCAAGATCAATGTTAAGGGAAAGGTTAGCTTTCAAGAGTATGAGCTTAGAGTGGTTGATGCTTGGAAGGCTAATGTTGATATGTCTAATCTTCTCAAGCCTACTAAGGGGCCTAGAGATGGTATCCATTGGAGCCTCCCTCCTCCTGGTTGGGTTAAAATCAATTTTGATGGGGCATCCAAGGGTAACCCTAGGCCTGCCAGGTGTGGAGGTGTGATTAGGGATGAGAATGGTTGTTTCATTGCTACGATGTCTCTCCCCTTGGGCATTCAGACCAACCACATGGATTAAGCTATTGGGGCATTTCAAGTTTTGAATCTGGCTAGTTAGTTGAATTTAAAAAATGTTTGGATTGAAGGGGATTCGAACAATATTATTCAATGTATAAAGGGCCTACGAAAACCCTCTTGGTCTATAGAGAATTGGATTAACCTTTCTAAGGGGATTGTTAGTAACTTTGAGAAATGTTATATTTCTCATGCTTTTAGGGAAATTAATATGGTGGCGGACTTTTTTGCCAACAAGGGGGTTCAGGCGAAGGAAAAGATGAGTTGGCAGAGGAGTGATGAGCTGGAGGCTAATGTCACAGCCTTAATTATGTATGATCGAACTCAGGGGAAGGTGCAAACTCCCCCTACCAACAAATGATGTCTAAGTGTATTGTCATGTAGTCTCAGGACTGTGAATTAATCATTATTTGTTGTTGGCTGAAGCTTAACTTTAATATTTCCCATTTGAATGATTTGAGCTTCGCACGCTTTCTGGGCATTTCAAAGGCCAATTTATTCAAACTTCTAGAGCTTTCTGAACAATCCTGCAAGGTTACCAACATGAGTGGTGAGAGTCGCAGGGTGGATTCGACAGATTGTGAGGCATTAAGAAACAATTCCAAGCTCTGGGAGATGCTGGAGAAGGCTGAGACTGTAATCTTCATTGAAAAACTCCATGGTTGGGATTAGAACGTTACCAGGTTTTTTGCCAAGGGCTGGAAGGATGGTGAGATAAATTTGTTTGGGAGAAATGTGGTCATTAATGAGCAGCCAATTGTGAAGGTTACGAAGCTTTCCATGAAGGGTATTAAGTTCTACAGGGATAGGAAACTTTCTGACCAGGCAGTCCAAAAAAATTTGAAGTCTAAGGAGGAGAAGGAGGACCTGCGAAGGATGACAAAAAGTTATTATGATTCTGTGAGGATTTTCTCGTACTGGAGGAAGGTGTTGAATGTGCTAATGGAGTACATTACACTAGATGGCTGTTATACTAGGGTTTTTGGGTATCATTTCGTGCTCCTCAACCATTTCAAGCATCGGGTTAGGGTTTCTTTCCCTTTCTATTTTGCTTATTCTCTGAATGTCAATTTACAGAACTATAGACATAATCTTATTAGGCATTCCATCCTCCATGAAGGCCTGCTTATTTTAATTCATGATCATTTTAAAGCCATGTTGGCTCTGTCCCACCAGACCCCCTCTTCTAAGGATAGGGTTGCAGTTAAGGGGAAAGGGAAATCTAGTGTCTCTCCCTAGAAGAAGGAAAAGAGAAAGGTCTCGAAGGACCCATCTTATGATGTTAATGAGGAGGATTCACAGTCGACCCCTTCGTCTGAATATTCTAGTTACCCTGCTACTGACAAAGAGGAGAGGCCCCGTTTTCCCATGGATCTTAAGGTGGAGGACCATTATTTTAAAGATGAATGTGAATTCCCTGTTGATATTCTTGCTATTGCCCATAATGGGTCTGTGGATTTTTTTAGGTTAATCAGGTGGGTGTTTTTTGAGATTAAGGAAATTAAGTTGAATCAGAGGGCTATGAACAGTAAAATGGAGAAGGATGATGACAATAATAACATAGCCAAAGTTAAGGCCACCGATTTATGGATTGAGGAAGAAAAGAAATATATGGTGGAGTGCCTTAAGAAAACTGTTGAGGATTTATAGCATTTCAAAAGTAACCATGATGGTAAGTTGTCTGAGATGGAGGAAAAGTTGAGGAATATAAAATATTCCCTCCACAAGGTGCTAGTAATGAGCCATAAAATTTTAAAATCTACAGCAAAGACCATGAATACGATGGTGGAAAATTTGGAAAATGCATATCAAGTCAGGGTGACTATGTATGTGGATGTTGAGAAAGAGGAAAGCCAATTGGAAGGTGGAGGGCTGAGCAACAGAACCAGAGTGAACCTGAAGAGGAAGGCAGACTAGGCTCTTATGAACATCTAGGAAATCAAAAAATCTACTCTTAATATGAACAAACTTGAGCAGGAGGTAGTGGAGATCCTCAAGAATCTGGCCTAGTGGCTAGACTTTTGGTGGTTTTTTGTTGGCTTTTTGTTATGCTGCCTTGGGTTCCATTGTTTTCTTCTTTGTGGGCAGTGTTTTTTTTTTTGCTTGGACTCTTTTAATGTTGTATATGTCGCTCTTTTATTGTTAAGGGTTTCAGGTTCCCTTCAAAACCTGTTTGTTCCTTAATCAAAAACTTTATTAAGTCATTAGAAAAATATCATTAATGCATCTCGAGTTGCATTAATTATGGAGTACATTAAGGAGGAAAAATGCACTAGCAGTGAAAATCACTGCGTGTGCATGTAAAAGACTTATTAAAAGGAGAAATGTACTAGTGGTGAAAATCACCACTTGTGCATCTAAGGGTTGAGTGTAAAGTGTAGGAGCGGTGAAAATCACTGCTCCAACACTTGGATTTAATTTCACTAACATAAGGCTCATGTAGGAGCGTTGAAAATTAGGTCTCCGACATGAGTGAAAATTTGATTAACTCCCAAAGAGTGGGAATTGACAAAAATATTCGTTTCGAAGATCTTCAAAAGACAAATGAGGGGAAATGTTGAAATGGACTATTTGAGGTTTTGGACTACGCATCGAGGTGAATCAAAAAATTTATCGTTTTGCGTGCTTGAAGTACATAGAACTATGAAATAGACAAGTTTCGTAGGGGGTTATCCCGTGAATAGAGCGTTGTTAGATTCAAGGATAAGGATGTGTCCACTTTCAAAATTTATAAAATATTATATATTCATTAAAAAAATTATTTGAAAGAATGAGGATAAACTACATGGTTTTAGCTAATTTATCACCGTTCGGATTTTTGAAATTCTAAAAAAAGTTAATCAAAAAGGGGGGGCCCTCAAACACTATGCTATTTTTTTGATAAAAACAGGACCTATTTTGAGCCCCCTTTTTTGAGACCCTTAATCTTCATTAATTTCAAAAAGAATTAGTAGCTTAGAAACTAGACTCAAAGCACTTCAACTCTTGTTCTTGTTGCATCTTGAAATTTTGAGCGTAACTATCTTCATTTTCTCGTGCATATCAGATTTTGCTGATTTAAAAAATAAATGTGGCATCTTAAGAGCCAAAATTGTGTCACAGATCCATTCACTTACCCATGTAGGACTTTAAAGTTTACAATTTTAAATTATGTTTTTATTTTTATTATGTAAACTTTAAAGGGGGATTGTTAGGAAATTAAATTTTACATTTGATAAATTACTTATTAGGATAGTAATAAATAAATTAATAGTTAGCTTTTGGGAAGTTATTCCCGTAGGTAGTTTGCACAAGAAAATCAATGACTTTATAAACTAGTGTAATGTAATGCAAATTGATCCAGAGGAAATATAATATTATTTTATATTATTGTTTTTATTGTTGTTCAACAATGGTGTAATTTGTGTAATCTGTTATTGAGGCATTGTTCAATAATGGTATAATTTGTGCAATCTGCTCACCTTTCTAACATTAGAATCATATGCATATATATGCAAAAGAATAATGTATATTCAATTATATGTAGAATCTTTTCTTTAACATTTTTTTATATGTGCATTTCATTACTCCTCACTTTGCTCAAATCTTTAATTCATCACAAAAAAATAACAAATAACTTATACTTTCAAGATTATGTATATATCAAACATTTATGTTTGTATGGGTTATTCATATATATCAAATAAATTGATGTTGGCTTTTCTTTAAATATTTTTTTGCAAGTTCCACTTCTACACAAAAGTCAGTTTTATATAGATTGCAAATTTGACCTATACCATAAAAAAGCAAAATACATTTTTGTATTATTCTATTTATACCTTGTTTTTCATTTTCAATTGAATAATACAATTTTACAAAACTTTCTTTCTTCAATTCAAATGATTCCTTTACAATATCACTTATACATACATACAAAAGAATAAATATATTCAATTATATATAAATCAAAGTTTTCAAATTTTAAACATTCTTCTAAATGACCTACCAATTGATGTCATGCATTACATAAATATATGCACCTAACACGCCACAAAGTATTTTGACATTAAAACACGGGAACTAAATTCAAGCTTGAGATCTTCCAAATAGCCGAAAGTCAAGGTGATGAACTTTCTGCGAAGAGCGATAAATGTTAATTTTTCTGTTTTCCATTAAGAGAACGAACAAAATACAAGTCATCTTATTTCCACTGTATTTCATTCAAAACTGGGATTGGCAGACACTCGACCGTCATTGTTTATATTAAAATTAGGTTCGAATTTTATTTATTTTTCATACTTTTGAAGAAATAAGAGATGCATTGCATCTAGTATGTGTATGAATTAGAGATAACAAACTTATGGAATACAAATAGTTTCACATTTTATTATGTGTGTTTGATATATCAAAATGTATAAAGCAATCAATTAATCATAAATTAATTTTTTGGATCCAAGAGTATTTGAGACAATGGAATTTGAGCAAGGAATAAATATTAAGTAGATGCAATAGTGTTGCTCCATTTTTATAATTGAGGACATGACTATGTACCGCAACCTAACCACATAAGTTATATATTGCAATGTTGTTTGTTATCTATGCAATTTTTATAATGTATTTCCTTATATTTTCTATACAATTCTAATTTAAAAATGAAAATAAATAAATAATGTAGCTCTTTTTGTGATGAATAAGTTATATACTACTTTCTATTAAATAAAAATATAATGATGTACACTATTGACAAAAAAAAGGGTGGGTGGAAGAAAGGCACACCCTTAGAGTCTATGTGAAACCAATACAAAGGATAGAGTCTAATCAACAATAACAAGAAAGTAAAATTGCTAAGTGACAATAACAACACCGATAGGAGAGGGATCATAGTCATCATATTTACTCCATACATTAGTAGAGATAGAGCCATCAAAAATAGGCTCCTAGAAAGTAAAAGAACCCTCCTTGACCTAATCTTTAGCACACTACTAAGCATGAACATGGGAGATTACTAGCTCTAGACCTAAGGGAACTTACTAAAATTTGGCTAGCTAGGAGCACCATGCCCATTTCAAGAGGAAAAATGTGGTTGAGATGGCTAAAACTATCCATGAGCATCACAATCCCTAGAACCTTGTGACTACATGTCTTAAGGCTGGGATTCTTGATCTCATATGGTAGATTGGGCATGTTCACACTCATGCCTATAAGGTGAGAGGAGGCAAGAGTTGGGACTCAAGAAATCATGTAGGGAGCATTACCCCAATGATCAAGAAGCCCATGAAGATGTGTAACTTTTAGTGCAAATATATGATCTTGCACCAAGATCTTCATAAGTATATTAGAGAAAATTATGAGCTTGCACCAAGACCTTCATAAGTATACTAGAGAAAATCATAGCTTTAGTGTATAATGAAAATGAACATTAGCTAAATAAGGTCTTGAAAGACATACATAAATTTATATTTTTCTAAATACTAAAGATAATTTCCACCCTAAAATCATGCTAAATCTAGATAAATTAAATGGGAAACAAGGTCCAACAACACCATATTCCATGTGAAGGGGTCAACCCAAAACACTTGAATATGTCATGTAGCCAACTCAAATATTCTGAGCTTTAGTGCAAAACAAAAAATACTTAAGAGACTCTAATTGTCCATAGAAAAGACAATAGGCGTTAGGGACTCATAGGTGAGATTGATAAGAACCAAGTGGAAGACCTTGGTAAAGAATATACTATGCAAAATGAGTGAATATAAACTCAAGAATGGCTACCCAAATAGTATAGAACCATTGATACAAAGTGCTAAGAGAAAACTAGAGGAGCCAATGATTGTTTAACTGGTCCATGATTGGAATATGAGGCATAAGCCATAAGTATTTCTCTGCAAGGTTTATAATTGTGAAATGACATGTCAAGAAAATATTTCCAATATTTTGATCATGGTTTGAAGGACCTGACCTCATTATTGTAAACTATATGGGAGGGATGGAAATAATTGTCTTGAAGGTCTCCTAACCCTAATTAGATAACCAAAATTTTAACTTTCCTCTAGGCCATGATAGAAAATTATTTGTGGTTTTGACAAGGAGATCATGAAGAGTTTGGATTCTTGTATTAAAGAATATTAAAGCATGAACTAGAGGGGCTTTGGTAAGAGGGAAACCTTGATTGGAGAGAATTGTACACCACTAGAAAAACCATTAATTAATTGGTAGGCCATTGCAAAGGTCATTACCAACCCAAAAAATACAAGGCTTGATGGACTCCTAGGCCTTCCAAATGCTATTATTAATAGTTTTTCCTTGTATTTTCAAACCCCCCCTCATGGTGAGGAGAGTATAGAGTCCAATTCCTTTTGAAGTTGGTTGTCCAATATGAACTCTTGATGAAATACAATGTTTAATGAGAATTTTATAGCTTCATTGTCTTTCAAAGCTCTAATAGTCCATTCAGCTATTAGCGAATACCTTATTGATTATATTCAATGTAATGCAAATATTATAGGAACATATACAATATAAAGGAGAGTTACGGGTAACTGCCATAAATTTATATGCAACCATGTAACTACCATGTAGAATACAACCACCATAACTAATTCATTAGCTATGTAATATTGCCAACATTCCCCCTTTATTACATTGATCCACAAATGTATCCCCTAAAAGCTCTTATTCAGTTTGCCAAGGGACCCCCCCTTAAGGCTTACATAAAAAAACTTGTTGAATACAAAATATGTATACATTTTTTAGAAGATTTTCCTTTTGAAGAAACAAATCTTGAATTAGCTGGGCTCGTCCAAGTTACCTCATAACCCTTGGAAAGGTGAAGTTTTGAGCTGAATTCCCGAGTTCTTCCTCCCATGAACCTTATGAATTATAGATCATATTTATTGGACAACCACCCTTCAAGTTGTCTCCTCAACCCTCGTAAAGGTATAACCCTTGGTCTAGACCATAATTGCTAGACAACCTTCCTCCAAGTTGTCTCCTTTACCCTCATAAAGGTGTAATCCTTGGTCATAGTCTTGTGAACTCTCTGGGAAAAAATACATTCTAAGCTCTTCACCGAACCCCTTACCTGTCTCCAAAAATCAAACTTCACAATGTATGTATTCTTCAAATCTATCAGCAATAACAAGAAAAAGCAAGAAAATAAAGCCAAAAATGCTTCTCATGCCAAACATCATCTCAAAGTGAGAAGCTGACCTAAGATGATGGAATTTCCTCCATCCTCTAGTACTACCAGCCTCCAGTATTGAAGGGTCAAGGTACAAACTCATGAAGCTTCATTCTTGATCTTAGAGAAAATATAGTATATAAGTAATGTTTCCAATCAAGAATAACTTCTTGTGCCTTCAATACTTGTTCAACCGATACCCTCTTATCCTCCTTTCTATGTGAAACTACATACTTTATTGATTTTCCTTCAACCTCAAAGAAATAAAGATCATAGTCTTTTTCTTCTTCATAGCCTCCTTTTCAAAGTATGTATCATCATATTTTCTTACATCAATCTCACTCGCATCAATCTTTGCGAAAGTGGCAATTAGATAAACCTGATTAACTCCTTTCGTAGGTACACCATTCATTGTGAATGAACCAATAACAAAAAGAAGTTCAGATCTAATGGATAATGCACCTTTACAAATCATCTGCCTGGCCTAAGACCTATTGATTGAGGAGTATATCCTTTTTCACAATTACTTTTGTGAAAAATAATCTTACGCATACCTTTAGAAACATGCCTTCGTATACTACAAAGAATTTATGAGGCATTTACAGAAAGCTCGAAGATTCTGAACTCAAATGTTCGCCTGTAGCCAGTTTTTCTTTCAAAAACATCTTAACTTTCCATATCATTCTTCAACGAAGTATAGTGTGCACACATTTCAAATCATCAACATTGTTGAAGTAATCATTAACCATCAAACATTCAAAAGTTGAAATCTATAAGTAGGCATTGATCATACCACAGATCCACATTATTTAAATCAGATTCAAACTACTAATTACTCACCGGAATAAAACCATTTTAGGCTGTATTTTTATATGAACAGATCAAGAAAGGGAAATTGTGGCTATTATGTGCACTGTTTTTGCATGAAAATTTAGTCACCTCCACACCTTATGCCGTTTGCAGATTGAGCACCTTCTTATTTCTTTTCCCTACAAAACTTCAACGACCTCCAAATAGATTATTCTGCTGACTCTGATTTGAATTCTTACAATAGCATAATGGATTCTTGGCTACTGCAGAGAGGGGTCCATTGGTTCTCAAATAGCACTCTTCATAGACATCAAATATTTAGCGCCATTATCAATGCATCTTCACGTCCATAAATGGGGGCTCTAAGAGCATGTACACCAGATTGTAACGATTATCTTGCTTGATCTACAGAGTCAAAAGTCACGAACAGATTCCAGATTTGCAGATTTAATTGCCATACAATAAATTTCACCCATCTCATTGCTTAAACCCAAGTTACTATGCGACTGCCAATCCATTTCTACGCCATTGTCACACCAGGTTTCTACACCATATCTTCCCATTCACTTCCTCAATGCACAAGCACCACGATTGAACGGCCTCTGATACCAAATATTGGTGAATACTTGATTGATTGTATTCAATGTAACACAAATATTATAGGAACAGATACAATACAAAGGAGAGTTATGGGTAACTACCATAGATGCATATGCAAACGCGTAACTACCATAGACACAGCCACCATAACTAATTCGTTAGAAACGTAATATTACCAACATTAGTAAAGAGATCAATTCCTTGATAATGGATTGAAAGAATATATAATCCACCTACATAATGAGGGAGAGAACATAATTCCTAAAAAAACATGATGGAAAATTTTGTTATTTTTGTAAAGGTCCAAAGAAAGTCCTTGAAGCTTTCAACTTTAAGATGAGAAGACTTACAAGGGACATAAGAATAAAAATAGTAAACACATGTAGTGGCTAACATTTTAGAAATACATAGAATTTTATAGCCAAAGAGTGAGACTTAGTGATCTAATAGCTTAGTATTTTTCAATTTTGGCAATGATAGATTTCCATAAGATAGCTAACAAGGCCAAAAATACAAAGGCAACACCTATAAATTGAAATATTTCCCATGATCAATCTATTTCCAATTTATTTCAATCAGCTAGGTTTGGAAAGAAAATATTACTTGTAGCATTTGGTCTTTTCCATTGGATAATGAGATAGAGGATTGGAAAAATATTTCAAGAAAAAGAAGGGCTTATTTAATATTATTCTCATTCTTTTTTTCTTTTTTAAAGACTATAGGAATCGGGTAGCACGACCCCCCTATAAACTGCAGTGCGCCTGGTAAACTTTTTAACATGACCGGTGACGCTGACGCGACACGCCCTCCAGTACCACGGGGGTGGGGGAGACTAGACCTCATGACCAACCTCCTGCAACAGGTAAGATTTAGCCAACTGAGCTAGGGCCCCCGCCCCAATATTATTCTCATTCTTAATAAGAATGAAAAGAATAATTATAAAACTTCTTTGTGACCAACTAAGTAGATGAATTGAGTAAGACAATACCTTTAAATAAATTTTCGCAGGCTATGTGGGCTAACAGATAGCCAAAAGATTCAATGGTAAGCATGTAAAGTGTAGGAGCTATAAAGCATATTGATTAAGGAAATATATTTAACTAAATTATAGGATGCTATGAGGGCTAAAAGATAGCCAAAATATTCAATAATAAGCACATAAAGTGTAGAAGGTAAGGGCATCCCTAGAAAATAGACCAAAAATTCCTAATAGGCTTGGATTATTGGACATTAATAGTGATGTAAGATGAGGAATTGGGGAATAGAATTTGAAAATTATAAATAAAATGGGTTTCAAAACCAAATGCCAAATCATGGAAAGAATGAAAGGGTATTCAATATAGTCATATGTCTTGGTGAAATCAATTGTGATGAATATTTCAGGTTGCAAAGATTGTATGGCCTATACCATCCCTTCCCAAATAGGAATAATATTTTCAAGGATGTACCATGACTTGGTAAAACTAGTTTTCTCAAGATAGACTAGTTGAGAAGGACCGGTATTAGCTTAAGAGAAAGAGCTTTGGAAATGATCTTGTAGGAGCTATTTAACAAACTGATAGCCCACTAATTACATATTTCCTCTAGGTTTCTAGCTTTAGGTTTTAATTTAAATTTTTTTTACTATGTTTCCTAGATGATTTTGATGAAAATATTCCAACAAGACCTTGTGAAGCTTGTCACCCATAGTATGCCAAAAAAAAAAATTCAACTCACATAGGAATTCATCCAAGCTAGGGGCTTTCTCATTGGACATAGAGAAGATGAATTCATGTAATTATTCTTTAATGGAAATTTGATCATAAAAAATGTGCTAATATATGGAAACTTGACAAGGAACTATATTTAGGTATTTTTATAGAGTAATTTTTTGAGCTAGGGTATACTCTTGAGCTGTAAAAAATTACTTGCAACATGCAAAGGAAAGAATTGAAAAATTTCTAAAATCCTAGTAAAGAGATATTTCCCTCTTTATTTTCGTCATGGCTTGAGATGTACAATAAGCACATAGAGTCTAAATTTTTTTAGAGACCTTGTCTCCAATATTAAGCCAATTAAGCTAAGATTAAATTTTTGCACCATGAGTGGAGTGCGCATATGCAATGTACTTTTTGTGATAGAGAACAACCACTCAAAGCTAGTATTTTAATTCAAAAGGTTGAGTTTCCAAGGTAGTGGTTGTTTGATAGAGCTCTTAGGTGGTGACCTTGTAATATTGGTAGTACACAAATAGGTAATTTGACACCTATAAATTTAGAGGAAGTGGATAGTGTGACTGATAGTGTCATTCCACTAGGTTATCCAAACTATATCATGCATGTGACATGGATATAGATTCAAAACACATTGAAAATGAGTTGATGTGGCCTTTTGAGTGAGCAACAATGTGTTTTAAAAAATTGAGTCTTCATAGCCTTAGGTCTAGTAAGTAGCCACTTAATACAAAATCATATTGGAAATTCATCTAAAAAGACACCATCTGACAAAGGCTCCATAGGAAAAGAGTTAAATTAATAAAATAAAATAATTGTTGAGAAACAAACATGGCCCTATCAAATAACTTAAGGACCATTTCAGTTACAACTTTTAGTTTTCTCCATGTGTACTATATAATATGATTATGGTGACAACCAAGATTGGGATCATAAATTTGTAATTATTCTCCTTCTTCCATCTACCTTGATGGGTTGCAGGACCTCTACTACATAATTGGGTTGGTAACTATGTCAAGCAATAGTGGTTTTTTGATATACCAAAACTAATGCTACTAATGGTACTCAAGGGAATTTTATGTCTTCAAAAATCTTTGCATGAGGGGATTTAAAAAATTTCCTTATGTCTAGATGTTTTAAAACTATACTTTAAGATTTCAAGGATTGACCCTTAGAGTTTGAGGATGACATAGCTAAGGAGACAATCTGTTGGATATTTCTCTAGTTGATGCATTGAAAATCCTCTAAAGGAAAGCCAACTCTTATGCTCGTGGACTTCGAGGTCATGGCCAATGAATGGGAGAGTTATCTCACACTTTTCTCCCCTGCACTTCAGGATCTGCAAAACCTGTGGGGGTCACCCTTAATGATATTGGGTGTAGATATTTAGCTATGATTATATCAAAGTGTCTAGCAAATGAACTTCACACTAAACAACAAGGATTTGTATGGCTACATCCATAAATGGTACATCCCTTGTTCTCACTTCAATCTAGTGGCATGAAGTTGAAACAGAAAATAAACATAAAACTAATGCATGAAAATATTTCTTGAATTCATATTTGTTTCTCAAAATGGGGAAAAGACAACTATGCAAAACTGGTGCCTACCTTGGGCAACAGATTCACATATCCTACACTTCATACTCTAATGCTATAACATAATCTTGATGACCTACTAACATCTATCACCTTATGATAGAAAGGTATTTTTAATTCTACTATGAAATTCTCTACATAATAATCCATCTAAAAGTACAATACCCTCACTACCTACATGCAAGCATTTTTTAACGTCAAATGTCATTGGAAAGGAATTATCAAAGAGTTTAAGTTATGTCAAAGTGGTAAATATTTATTAGAGGATAAAATTACACATGTATATGACAAGAAAGAGAGGTTGAAGGAATCAATTAGAAAGAAATTATACTTCCTTCTAATTATCTCTAATTGGGAGTCAAAAATACTTTTGTAATGAAGTGAAAACACTTTGTAAATTGGTTGTTTTAGTGGAATGTCATTTTTATGTTTGAAGAAAATTTAACTAGTAATGAACATTTCCTTCTTATAAGATTGTATATTTTAAATTGGGAGTGGGAATTCATTGACTCAATTACAAGTACCTTCCTATATATTCATTTTGAAACTAGAAAATATTTAAGTTGAAAAGGAATCAACATTGTTGATGAAACAAATGATATTGTTTTATAATATACATATATTCTTCCAAGAATTGGTGCAACATATGGAAAACTTGAAGAGATTTTTTTCAATTTCTTATTTACTTGGAGGAAAAAATATAGATCCTTCATCCATAGCTTCTTATTGCTACAATATTTTTGAATAGGTGCAAACAAAAATGAAGTTAAGAGGGGGATGTTTTGTTCACATTAGTATATTTGACATGTCAATCAATATTTTTGTCATATGTTCAAAAGTGAGCCATCCATGTAGTGAAATAAAAGATATATTGTACTCAAACACATTTTGTTGAACATAGGTTTTCATTGATGTCAAAGGTTCTCTAGTATGTTAGATGTGAAGGTTTTCAAGGATGAAAGAGATTGTAGGAGTACTAGAATTATCATTAGATTCCCCTTGAATTAATGTGTTATGTATTCATAAGTGTTAATCATGAAGTTGCCTAATCAATCATATCCTATATCAGGTAACATACATTAAGCTTTTATTGAGACGTGACTACGTTAAGATAGTTGACATGTTTACTATACCATGTCTAGTATGTAGTTAGTATGTGTATGGTGGTACAGAAGTTTGTGCAAGCATATCCTTTGGGAAAAGATTTTTCTAAATGTGGTTGTCATTTCTTTCAAAAATGTAGTGTTGCTCTGCGGTTTGGAATGAGAGTATGCCTACACATGTTTTATCAGTTTCTTGAGTTTTCAGAGGATATGTTCAATGTGCAGGATGTTTGAAGTGTCAAAAGGTTCATCAACCTATTTGAAGTTCAAGGCATGTGTGGTAATGGCTAGTAGGGTGCATAATTCAAATCTTGTGTGTTGGGATTGGATAGGACTTGCTTAAGGTTCCTGTGGTGGTGCATGACATCAAGTTCTTTTGGTGGAAATAAATTTGTGTTTGGACCGTTGTACTACACATTTTATGTAATTTAAATTTAGGTCCACCTTATGTTGTCTAGGCTCATTATGGATCCCTGGTTGACATGGAAGAGTGTTAATGTAATGTCATGTATATAGTTCAAATGCTCAGATGCATTGTGTGTATTGGTTGCATGTGGTGTGATTAGATTTAGCATGAGTTGAGTCAATCATACCGGGCAAGGTGATTTTGAGTACATAATTGTGAAGAAAAGAGAGAGTGCCAGTATTAGAAGACCATTCTTAGTGGGGAAGGGTGTCAACTGTGACTTTGATACATATTGGAGTTAAATTTCAGATCCATCAACTTTATCATTGTATTTCAATAGGATTGGTGTTCTACCTATTGTATTGTTTCATCAGGGCTAGGGGATTGGTGTCTGGTATGTTGGTGCCTACTAGCACATTAGGGGATTGTTTTCTTTGGTAGGTTGGTGCCTAAGTTACAGTGTGTAAAATTCACTTGTGCATTTTGACATTGTGAGGCTATATTTGGACAATAGATCCAAGTAGCTATTCTCATCGTGGTTTCTCCCATCTTGGGTTTTTACATACATTTGGTGTTCACTTGTGTGTGTGCTTATGGTGTTATGTTTGTTTATGCTTCAATTTCTTATGTGGAGTTTGTTGTAGCAAAAGTTAAAGTAATCTAGAATTATTTAGATCTACTAATTCACCCCCCCCTCTTATTAGATTGTGTGCCCTTCACATTTGACTAGATCGATCATGTCTTTACTTTTGTTTGTGTGGGACAAAAGAGTACGCTATGAAAATGGAGAAAAAAATAGAACATAGATTTTCTCATGAAATAATTTCCTTCAAGTATGTTTTTAGGTTAATTTTTTATAATTATATTATTTAGAGTTATGATGTTTAATAGTCTCTATATGAAAATACTTAAATAGTTTATAATATTAACTAGGTATTGTTTTCAAGACAAATTGTATAGAATTACATTCTAATTTCAAAGGTAGAGACATGCTCATTAATAAAGTAAATGGGAATGGATTCCAAATAAAGAAGATAAAAATGATGGAGCACATTCTATAAACATTTTGTTTGATATTTTGATTAATAATGTTCGTTTTAGAACTTTATCAATGGAAGAAAATTGGACATTGTTTGAAATAAAAAATATATTGAAAAGGATGAAGAACATAATGATTTCATATTTTTATACAATGGAAAAAAATATAGGTTATTTTTAATTGTATATCTTCATTGTAACGTATATGAATTTCTATTTTCTTAAATTTGAAGTACAAGAACTAAAATAATTAATTTCTCCTAAGCTTTCAAGTTGGAAAGCATTAAGAAATATCAATTTTTGTAAGGATTATGTTCATCCTACAACATTAAAATTGAAAAAACTTATAAATAATCTCATGAAATATTTCTACTCACTATTAGAATTTTAAAATTTATTTAGGATTTAATAATTTCATAGTTTTATTCTTATCAAATGAAAAGAATTATTTACTCATAATTATATCAATGTAAAATTTAAATTTATTTATACATGTGATATAAATCATCCAATGTTCATAAAATTTCCATTTAATCACACATTTATTTCCTTATAATATGTTAGATCATATTTTTCTTCAAAATTTCTTAATGAACAAGATTCTAGATTTTGTGGCTAATGTAGCACTAAAATATCACATATGCACATCTCCATATCACTACCCCTACCTTGACACCTAACAACATCCCATCATTAAAATAATTCATCGTGTCTTAGTTAATCCACTTTATCAAAATTAAATTGATTAAATAATGTTTATTATTTAACTAATTTAAATAAACTATTTTCTACAATTATTTAAATATTAAAATGAATCTATATATAAATCCATTAGACATAAATAATTTAATAAAATCATGATAAAACAAACAAGTTAACTAATTGATCAAAATAGTTCATAAATCAATCAAATACTTAACAAATCAATCAAAATAGTTAAATCAATCAAATCAATTAACTCATTAATTAAAATAATTAACAATCTCAATCATTCAAATTAATTTAGTCTTCATAAGGAAAAAATAAGTTAATTTTCTCATCCATTTCATATTAAATCTATAAATTAAAAGAAAATCCTATTCATTCATCCATCTCATCAAAAATATATAAGTTGTGATCAAATGCATCATTTCATCATCCTAATTTAGATAACCTATATGCTATCAAATTGAGCAACAAATATTTTATCATTTGCAAAGAACATCCATTTCTCAATTCATTATGCTTTCAATTGATTATGTTTATACATTTTTTTTACTCTATTAGAGGTGAGTTTTTTATTAGATAATAAGGGTTTTGAAAGCACCCTGACCCTTATACAAGAAAAAGATAGAGCATGAAGCACACTCAAATAGCGACAAACACCTAGAAAGGACAACAAAAGGGTATACAAGGAATAAAAAACTTAAAAGACCATCCAACCCACCCTAAGTCAGGGTTTAAAATTTATTCCAATGAGCTTTTTTTTATCTCAAAACAATGATATTTTCCCCAAAACTAACCTTTTGTTATAGAGAGAGTTCATATAGTCATTGGTTGAAACAACACCCACACCCAAGGCATTAAAATCCATAGGGATAACCCTTTCAAATCCGCTCTCTAAACTTTCGAAGAGGGAAGAGAAATGGAATCCTCCTTAGAAGTTGAAATATGATCCTTCTTCCAAACAAAGTGATGTTTCTTAATCTTAAAATAGGTAGTGGAAGTATGACCCACTACACCACAAGAGTGGCATATAACTAGAGAGTCTTCATAGTCAATTTGTTGCACCCATGTTCCAAATTTTGAAGACAAGGTAATCTAAGTGGGGAGCTTTTGATTCTTCTCCACAAAAACACAAAATCTTGTGAAAAGAAAGTGATTCATAAATCTAGTGATCTTATCAGTGGCACAATATTTCCTAAAAGAGTTGGCAGTAGACATGAAAATCTTTTCATTCTAGAATTCCAAAGGAAGCCCATGCAGATGGACCCAAATAGGAAACTTGAATGTCTCTAGCATATGTTTGAAACAAGGTGACCAATTTTGAGTACTTAGACCATTACAACCCAAAAACTAGGGGCCCTCAAGAAGGACCCTAGAACTATCCTCTTGGCAAGAAAAAGAAAATAGAAAGAAACCATTCAACATTACAGATGTCTTAACATTTTCATAAAGCTTCCAAATTCCAAGGATCCATCTTCTAACATTATCAATATTGGGGTGATTACCACAAAACCTTCCAACAAGTGAGCTTATAAGACAATCAAACATCTCAACAAGAAGAGAATCAAGAACATCAATAATAATATATGCATCCTCCAACTCCATAGGAGGGACACCCAAAAAAAACCACCTATTAGAGATTCCTTCCTCCACACCCCTCGAGCAAAGAACAATAGCAACCCCAGTTGAAGAAATAGCATCCTCTAGAACATCAACAAGAGAAGAAATAACAACCTCTAGAATGCTAACAGGAGAAGACACAGCAACATCTAGAATGTCAATAGAAGAAGACAAAGCAACAAAATCATCTACCTTCAATAGAAACCCCCTCTCTCCCAGAGTAGAAGAAATGGGCATAGGAAAATCTATCTTCTTGAGTTTTGAAATGGGGGACAAAACCCTCTTACAAGGGAAAAGAAAACCATTTTCATACCCAGAAACTGGTCACCAACAGTGGCCTCACCCACAGGCACCTCAACAAACTTATTTTCCTTCAGACAAGCATCCAAGGGGATACTCACGAGAGATTCATCCTCTTCAACTGAGACAACCCCATCATAGGATGATAAATCAAGATAAGTTGGGGAGGAAGGGAAAACTTCTTTCTCCCCCCACCAAACCTCCACCTCCTCACTTTCCATTTCATCATAGAAACCAACCTCATAGCCCATAGTCGCAAAAGGACCCACTCCATCCAAATCCATCATAGCCATAGGGGAGAAGAAGCCAACTCAAGGGATCCTTTCCAATGCACCTCCTTCGCCATCCTTGTCATCTGAGCTACCTTCATCATTGTTGTCCTTAGCAGAGGAAGCCAGACTATCCCCACTAACGCCTAGGGTTTCTGTCGTGCCATAGTTTTCATCCATTCATATGTTACTTTAGATAGTTGCCTATGTGTAAAGAATGATTGTTGCAAACAATACCATTTATTGTTAAAATATTTTGCAAGCTATTTAAATGTGTGTGCATGAGGAGTGAGTGTTTAATTCACTTTGATGATTGCATTTTGTTTATTGAAATCTTTATTTATTTAAATTTTTAAGTTTGTAAGTATACCTAATCGTTGTGGTTTCTACGGTGATTTTGCATATAAAATTAAATTAATTTTTCATTGTCATTATCTTTATAATATACACTTGATAATATACTAGCTAAAAGGAAGATCACAGTTCCAGAACCTAGAACAAAAATGCAAGTTGTCTTGAGAATCTTGAACTTTGATTAGGCAACTATTCCCAGAAAAAAATCATATTTTATTATATGTGGCATCAATTAAGAGTTAGCTATACAAGGAGAAGCGTGTGACGACTTAAATACTAATTCTGAGGTTAATAAGTAGCTTTGCAGCATAGATGTTGTTAAATATTATGCCTCGAGGATTTTTAAATACCAGTGTTCAGTTTTACTGCCATTATCATGGCAAAAGAAATCATAACTGCAGCAAATAGAATGCTTCTTGTTGTATTCATAATATAATTACATGGGCATATGGTAAGAAGAGAATATTTCTTAAAATCAACTTGCACGCTTCTCAACTAGTTCTCTGAGAAATAAAATAAATTAATAGGATTTGCAAATTAGTGAGGCAAAAACTTAACTAGAGGAAAACAGCGTTCCCTGAACAGATGACAATCTTCTTAGTTCATCTGACAACCAACATATTCCACGTAAACCATGAAATTTCACATAAGAAACTAGTTCAAAAACTAAGTCTCTAGAATTGATGTGTGATAATCATTATGAACATTACTATTTTTTTAATTCTATTTTTGTGGATATCTAAAATTGTTCTAACCTGTGAACTACCATTTTAACACTAATATTGAACTACCATTTTAACACTAATATTTGTCTTTTATTTCCATTGTTAATTAAATAACTTTATGTTATTTAATTAATTCATTTCAATTAATCTTTTTGATTAAATAAATAAATCCTATTTGTTTAATTATATCTTCATTTCAATTAATCTTTTTAATTAAATAAATAAATCATATTTATTTAATTATATCTTTAATTCTCCAATTCACACTTCTTAAATTAAGTAATTATTTTAATTATTTAATTATCTCATTTTCTCTCAACATTATCCATTCATCATTAATAAATAAAACATTTTATTTATTTATCTAATTTCCACCTGCACATTTCTCAAATAATTAATTCAATTCAATTAATTATCATAGTTTGATGCAAATCTAAATTTATCTTCTAACTAACACTTTCCTTCACTTTATTTATTTAATTATGTCACTAATTATTCTTTATTCTTCTAATTTAATTAAATAAATTTTATTATTTATTTAATTATTTATCACATACTTCTTCTAAAGTAAATAAATATATTAATTATTTAATTGTCCTCTTTTATCTCAAACATCATCCATTAATAAATAAATATTTTATTTATTAATCAATCTTATCTTTGCGTGTTCCTTAATTAATTAATTGTTTTAATTATTATCTTATCATGCAAAAAAGAAAATTTATCTTATCTTGCACGTTCCTTCAATAATTAATTAATTGTTTAATTAATTATATCATGCATTATTTCCTCAAATCTTAACTGACACACTCTCTCTTAGTCAACTAATATTGATTGACCACTCTTCTAATCAATCACTTCTTAACACTTCAATCAATATCTCATGCAACCAGTTAACTAGAATCTTGTAACAGTTGTAGTCAGTTAATTGGGAAATCAATTCCTCTCATTAATTCTCAGTCTTTGATCTTAAAACAACACCTCTTAATCCAGATTGTCAATCTAATTTCCAAAAATCTATAAAATAACCCTCCATCTTTCACATTCATAACCTATAATTTTCATAGAAAAGCCACGTTCTTTCGATTCTTGAGCAATTGAGAATTATTTATCGTAGCATCTAGGTCATCACATATTAAATATTTTGCACACTATCATGGAGGCTTTGAGTTAAAGAAATTCAAGACATACTTTCAACTAAGGTTACTCAACGATGGTATCGTAAGATTGTTTTGGTTTTGAATTCATTTATGCTTGATTTGATCATCTAACTTTGGTTGTGAATTCATAGCTTTTGACAATTGTATTTCATTGGTAAGTGGGTTTATCATTTATGTTTTTGATTTCTTTCATTGAATTCATTGTTGTATTTTCCCCTTACACTTTTTAATTAATAAATATAATCTTATTAGTCATAATATCATGACAACAACTCTATGCTCCAATCTTGTATACTTGCCCAAAATATGGTAAAATCACAAAATATCAGAGCTATCCTTAGACTCAAACCTATATCTTGAGGGTTTGTTTGTAATGTATCTTTCCATGTATCACTTTTTGGGAATTAAAGTCTCCATGGTTCATACACCAATAATAGAGAGACTTCATCCTCACATATGGGATGAGATTATAAAAACCAATCATAGGAGCAATTTTTTTTTGAACAAGCAACAATAAATATAAATTCCACTTAAACTAGAAGCAATTAGAAACACAAGACTTTAGCCAATTCATACAAACAATAAGTAAGTATATATCAAGATACAACACCCATAAATTAAAAGTACCTAGAGAAGTGCAAGAGATTGAATTGTTATGCATAGCAATTCATTTCCTAGGCTTATGTTCCCGACCAAAGAGTGCAACAAACCCAAGCATGTGGACTACTAAACTATCTAGCCAAACCAAGTGGACTTAGTAATTTATCTAGGAGACCAATCTTGAAGTGACAGTGTTAAGGTCTAAAGCATAGGGAATAAGATAGAATCTAGGTTCTTCAAGGAGATGAGTAGGAAGAGGACTACAATGCACCATATACTACACCAAGGATCCATCCTTAATCTAAAATGGGTCATGTAGCTAGTCATATAACTAAGAGGATGACTCTAATGTATCATATATTACATCAATGGTCCATCCTCATTCCCAAAATGGTTATACTAGTTAAAAGTGAGACTTCCACAAAGTGGTGAACCTAGAAAGCTTGGTGAATTTTGACGTCTATCATCCCTAGGCAATTGATGATATGTTTATCCGCCCAAGAAGGGTATTGTATTGATCACATAACACTACATGTGTCCCTAGTTATATTGTCAACTAACTCCTTGATAACATGGGTAGCACCTAGCATCAATCACCTCCACATAACTAATGATAGTTAGTTAACCCATCAAATAAAATAGTAACTATTTTCATTCCTCACTTGCATGGTATAGGTGATAGTGAAGGGTATAGAATATACTGAGAGGGGGGTGAATTTGTATATTCCAAAAATATTTAATTCAAAATTAATTACCAAATTGGTAGCATTTCCAAGCATGAACCTCGAAAACATCAAAGAAATAAGTATTAATTTCCTTAACCATTAAGCAACATAGATGCACACATTCACACAAAAACACCAAATATACATGGAAACCTAGAATAGGAAAAACCACGATGAGAAGATATGCTTGGAGCTACTATCCAAATCTAGCCTCACAAAATAATGAATCACTTGCAATCATGAAGTAGGCACCAACCTACTAGAGAAACCAATCCCCAATTGTATTTGCAAGCACCAACCTACTAGAGACACCAATCTCCAACACAAGGATCTAAGCACCAACTCAGTAGGCAAGACACTAGTCCTACCAAATTATAAAAATATGATTTGTGGATCTTCAATAGTGATAATGCAGCTTGCACTTAATCTAATCAAACTTTAGGAACTCTCCTAAACAACATATGATCTTCTAATGATGATACAGAATGATCGGAATGCAACTCACATTACATCATTTTGATATTGAAGCCCTAATTACATAGCATTCCCACTACACCGCACACATCTTCATTGAATGTGAATGAATCTTGTCATAAATATATAAATTATAACATCTTAGCAATATCCCATGTTGGAAAAGAACCTCTTAATGCTGCCTATAATTAGCCATGTCGGCTAAGGGTAGACCTTAATTCAAATTTATATGAAACATGTAGTCAGCACTATCCAAAATCACATGTGTTACCGACAATGATAGATTATATTGTGTGCTTCCTTTAGTGATATTAAAATAGTCCTATTTTATCTTTGCACACTTCCTCCAGCTAGCTCATGCTTCCCTTGTTTGGTGTAAACACATAAATTATTCATAGTCAACCAGTTAGCATTGACAACACTCTATTACTTCTCACTTTTTATTTGCAGAAGTTTAACCTCTAAAACTTTGGAAACTAGTACATAATGAGTAAGTTTACTTTAGCTCCAAATAAAAATCCATATCATTCAACTACAGTAGAATGCTAAGAAAAACACTATAATAGTATAACATAGTATATGAGTAGCAAATAATAGAATAATACGACAAAAATTTATAAACTATTCCCAAAAACTGTAGTAGATACAATATGATATTACACACATGTACTACAAGTAGTCTTCTTCTCAATAATGATAATATTAACATTTTGCAACTGATCACAAAACTTCCTAATTTCAAATGCTCAGACATGACATGACAAAATGTAACAACGGAAATTGTACTCCCTTCTTGGAGATAGTATAATTTCTCTTAAATTGGGAATAATTAACATTAAAATGTACCTAATGTTGCCTTGATCTAATGTTGTAATGTGTTTTCCACATTCACATTGGATTTAGGACCTTTTTAAGCTAAATTGACCTAATTTTGCCTTAATTTGATGTAGAATGTATTTATTTACACCTTCACATTAATTTTTGGGCCCTTGTAAACTAAATGAACTTAATTATGCCTTATTTAGGGTGTTGTAAAGTGTATCCTAACACTTTCACACTAATCTAGGGATTCATTAATAAATTGGACTTCTTTATGCCTTATATGGCCTTATTTTGCATCCACAAGCCTTAATTAATGCATCTCTCTAAGGATAATCCTAACATACATCAAGTAACCAATAAAAAATGAATGTTTTTCAAGTTGTGTGGCCCATATTTAGTGATCAGGGACTCATACGCCACCTTGGGTGTATGACTCCTGGACCTAGGTTTTTGGGCCCTAATCTAGATTTTGCATCATTCTAAAAAAATTTGAAAATGTGTCTCATAGTTAAGCCTAATGGGACTCATACACCACTTGTGGCATATGAGTCCCATGTGGCCCAAAATCAAATTTAATTCAAATTCTTGGTAGGATTTTTTCCTCCTAGATCTGATGTCAGCTTGTAGTGTTGTAATTTTAGGAAATTTGGCATAAATAAGTATAAATACAAGGTTATTTCCCTCATTTTCAATCTAACAAGATCTAACAACCTAAGACCTTCAAGAGAGCATTCCTAATAGAAATTTTATGATTACAAGACTTCACAAGAGTGTCAAGAGATTTTACCAGAGTGTTTCTAAAGCACTCAAGAGCAGATTTCTTCATCATTTGTTGCAGCAATTCAAGATCCATCATCATGTCAATTTTATCAAGCATCAAGCATGTTGTTGAGCAAGTGTTATTATGTAGCATTCAAGATCCAAGATTAAGCATTATTCTACACTTATTTCAAGATCTAGATCTACATCCTTTATGGCCATTTCATGTTAGATTGCAGATTTACAAGACATCATTCAAGGTATCATTGTTCATATTTCATGTTTCATATCCTTATTTCTTTATCTCATCATTTGGTTTAATTAGCTAAAAGGGGTTTGACCAAGGAAAACCCCTATTCTCTAACAATCAACAAGTTTTTCTCTCTCTACATGTGTGATTGTATATCTAGGTGTCTTGGAGCATGAAGATTGTTTGAAGATTAGTTTGTAAGGTTGAAGAAATTCATCAAGTTGTCACAAGGTTTATATCTTCACATAAAGTCGCCTACAAGTTGCAAACTAGGGTTTCAAACCTAAAAACAAAGTGTGAAAGAAAGAGTAGAGATTGGAGTGTAGATTTGGGCCTTAACCCTCTAAAAAAGCAATGTGGGACTAATATTCCAATTGTGTTGTATGAATCCCAATACAAGGATTTTCTAACTTTTAGGAGATTTGGACTCACCACTGTCAAATTCTTATTTCCACCCAAAAACCCTAGTCTAGGACTAAATCGCCTAGACTAGTGTATGATTCCCAGTGGGAATTAAACAACAATTTTCTGGTTTTTGGAGTTTTTTTGACCTCATCACTCTTCTAGGTGCACCTCTATTCATTTCCAGATTGATATCATTATGTTTAGTTTCATTTCCTAGGTCATTTGGTTAGGTTTTGCATGGTACTTTGCATCTTGCATTCATTTCTTGTCTTTCTAAGTCCTAGCTTGGTGGTGATCCCCTCTTTAGTCTCTAATCCTACCCAAGGACACCCATATTAGAAGATTTATTTCTCCTTTGCATACTTTAGATTGAGATCTGTAGGGTTTCTTGAGTGAGACAAGAGTGGAATAGGAGGATCCCTATCTCTTCAAGGATAGAACCAAGTACCCCTTTTCCCATTGTTACATTTTGGTGAACCTGCATTTAGAACATCTTAATTTTTATTTGGAGTGTATCATAGTCATAGATCTAGCTTGCATTAACTTTGCATTAGGTGTTGCATTAGTTAATTGGCATCTAGGGTTTCAAAATCTTGCATTAGTGAAAGTGAATATAGGTTTCATATTTGCATCTTTCATCATCAAAAACTATATTTTCACTTAGCCTAGACATCTTTCTAACTAGAAAATATAACATTCACATAGAATTTATTGAAAACAGTGCAAAACCCTAATTTAGGACTCATACGCCCCTCTAGGCGATTTAGTCCCAGTACATGTTTTTTTGCCTACATTTTGGGCTTTCTATGTTGTGCATTTTTCAGCATTTGACCCCTCCAAAAACCCTTACTGGGACTCATACACCCCTTTTGGCGAATTAGTCCTAGATCAACCCTAAAACTACCTTTTACAGCATTGAAAACCTTGTTTCTACACTTCTATTTGTCGTCATTAGTTATCTATTTAAGTTGGTTGAGTTTTTACATTACATGCATTTCATTAAATATAGCTTAAATTGGTTCATTTCATGCACTACTTAATTCCAAATTTGCATTTAAAATATTTTGTTTTCAGATTGTGGCATAGTGTAATTAGCAAATTTCCCTATTTGAGATCTGAAAATTACATTTACACATTTCATTCTAGGTCTTTACATTTCATCTTAAGTCTCTTTCCATTTTAAGATTGCATAGATTACTTTTCACAAATGTTGTTATCTATCTTTTTGAAGTTTGCAAAGAAAATTTTATTCAATAAGCATGTTAGTCATTCATTCAATACATTTACAAAATTTTCTTCCACCTCATCAAGATCATCTAGATTAGATTCATCATCTTTCTTGCTAACTTTAAAAGCAGTTTCTTTCTTTGAAGCAACTTTGTCAAAATCTCTTAATTCAAAAGTAGTTAAAGCACCCAACATTTGATCTTTAGAATATTGATCCAAATTTTGAGCTTGCTCAATAGCAGAAACTTTAGCACTATAATATTTAGGAAGAGTTATCAATACCTTTTTCATAACTTCACTTTCCTCCAGTTTTCAACCAAGACCATTGATGGCATTGATAATTTCATCCACCCGAAGCATGTAACCTATAATATCTTCATCTTTTAACATCCTTAGGTTTTCAAATTTGGCTTTGAAATTTTGCATCTTTGCTTGCTTGACCTTATCATCTCCTTCATAAATGTTCCACAACTTTTTCCAAATCTCTTTAGCAGTTTGAGGATTATCACCTTCACAAGTTATGAATCAAAAATCCCACTCAAGATAGCATTCCTTTCTTTGCTAGTATTCTCATAATCCTTGATCTCATCATCACTTTCCAAAGTAGTAGTAGGTATAGTGTATCCATTTTCAACTGACTTCAAAACACCAAACCCCAATGAGACAAGAAAGTCTTTCATCCTTGCTTTCCAAAAAGCATAGTTTGTTCCATCAAATATAGGGACCTTGACACCATTCATGTGCACCATCCAGATCTACCTCAAGTAGTTAAGCTTCTTCCAAGGAACCACAACTCGGATACCAATTATTAGACACACGAGATAACTAAGAGGGGGATGAATCACTTGTACATTAAAATGTTAAAACCCTCATTAACCTTCAAACACTTATTATGCATTAGCATGAATGTAAACAAGTGAAACATCAACACATCAACAACCATACATAATAGAACACCATATTTACATGGAAAACCCTAATCAAGGAAAAACCACTGTGAGGATTAACTCACATATATATGAATAACAACATCGATTACAAAAGGATCATTGTCGAAAGGGCTCATTGCCCAAAGGACTCATTGTCTAGAATAGAAGAGATTAGAAGAAGACTATTACAAGTAGGTTTACTACCTAGAACCAACAGGAAGATCCACCACAACAACTCTACACCATCTATAACCTTTGGCTTACTACCTCCAACAACTTTAGGTATAGTGAAAATGTAAACACCTTTTGCTCACTACTTTTGATAGCCTTACGAATTTAAACTCCCACTCGGATCTCAAAACCTAATCACATTCACATTATTTCACATCACATGTAACACACCACACACATCTCCAACAATTAACCTTGCTCATATATCCTCCACGACCTTGAAAACCTTCTCTAAGTTAGCCTCAATGAAACATATGCACCTCAAACATGCAACCAAAAAATAGTTCGGCACCAAACATTTCCATAGTGGAAATAAGTGAAGGAATAACACATAAAGGGTTAACCAATACCCAAATATACACCAACATGCTACACCATGCTCCATAAACAACAAACCAACTCCACAATCAACACTAACATGCTAGGTCTGCCAAAGTTACATTAACACTAACAAACAATCAATTCACTCTTCACCAAGTCTGAAAACATCCTACAAACCATGAAGAAACATCACATAGCATCCCAAAATATTCCAACACCATTAGAAAATTTAGCAACACTGTCGCAACCACTTGAAACTGAGAATACTATCATCCTATGCAACTATCCATGCTTCCACAAACATACAACTCACTAATCAACCTTGCGGAACAAATGAACACAAAACACTCCAAGGGAAGGTAGATACAAACAATATTAACACATTCCAAAATCTACAAGACAAGAAACCTCAACATAGAGAATGTAGAGCAATTCTATTTCTCTCAAACAACCTTCTTCACATGCAACACATTGTTAGACACATCTTCCACTACCTCGCAATCTAAAACCTAAAACTCTGGATATAACATCTCTAAACACCTCTTATCATCTCTTCCAAACCATACAAGCACATCTTCAACCATGAAGAAATGCAGAGAACAATGCAAAAAACAACTCTATCACCTTGTACACTCTCTATTCAAATTTTCTCAAAAGCACTTGGAAACCAAGTGAACTAAATGCATCAACAACACCTACTCAACACCACAGACACCTTCTCATCAACAACACACTAGAGATTGCAATAATCTCCCCATCTGCAACACCTTATCAACACCACACTAGAGGTTGACATAGGTTGACATCAATGACAAAATAGTGCAACAATCTCCAACAATTCTATCTATCCCATAAAAAATCTACTTTGGGAATCTTTAAGAAATTAAAGGATCCAATCAATGTGGCCCCTTAATTAGGTAAATCTAGAGAAAATATAATAGAATCAAAATATGCTATTGTAGTATAGGAAATTATATACCTTTACAATTTCACACTATTTTTTTCCCCCCCTAAATTATTGAGCTTAATTGACCCCATTGTGGACTATGGAAATGGAGTGCACAACTTCCTTTATCCACACTAGGAAGGGAATGAAGGAAGAAGGATCCAATTTCACAAAGTTCACACTCAAGAATAAATCCTTGAGATTTCAATGCAAAAGAGATTGAAATCTATCAAAGGATATTGTTATTAAGGATGGAAATTGATAAAGAAGATTAACTACTAATACAAAACTAAGAAAATGCAAAATGTTTGAAAACACACTGTGACATGCAAAATGACCTAAATATGCAAACAAATTGTAACATAAATTAATGAGATTGAAGATGTGCACCTGTGAACTAGAAAGTGGTGGAGAGGAGCTTTGGAATCCTACATAATTCACTATTGAAGCCCACTAGGGCTCATACACCAAGTTGGGCAACTTAGTCCTACTTCAGTAAGATTCTGTCAGAACAGGTTTCAGACAAAAGGGTACTTAGAACTGGAAAAACCTATGTTCAGGCTTGGCAGTGGGACTCACATGCCATTGATGGTGTATTAGTCCACTTCCAAATTTTTGGAAAATCAAAAGTAGAACCTGTAGCTCCCGAATGCACTTCTGCTCTTGACAGGGTAAAATTTGACCTATAGATGCTCTCTAAGCTTATTTTAGGGTTTTGACAACTTTCAATGACTTTGACTTATTGACAACTTTTCCAACCTTGCTCTTTGAAACCCCGATTTGGTAATTAAACCCTTGAAAATGAAAAGAAATGAAAAGTGGAAAGAGAATGATGAATGAACATGCAATGATACAACTCACCAAACCCTTGAAGTGGAAATCTGAAGACATGCAAGTAATTTCTCCAAAGTGCTTGAATGCTCTTGTAGACAATATACTTGAATGCAAAATCACTTGATTACTTGATTAGAAAATTAGGAGAGTTAAGGAGGATGAAATGAGTAGAAAAACCCTATATTTATACAAAATTATGCAATATTTCCCAAAAATACCACATCGTAGGTTGACCTTATGTTTTAGAAAATAATATCCGGCCAAAATTTTGAATTTATTTTGATTATTGAGCCAAAGGGGACTCATTCGCCCCTAGTGGCAAATGGGTCCCACTTAGGCATTTTAAGTGGGTGTCAGAAATTAAGTGTACTAAATGATGTTTATCAGGATTATTTTCAAAAATACACTTAAGTAAGGCATGTAAGTGTAAAATGGGGCCAATTAAGGCATAAGAAAGGGTCAAATTATTGATGACAAGCATAGAAAAGCATGAAATTTTGTTACAAAACTTTCAAATAAGGCTTGGTAAATGATAAAAAGAGGTTATTTAGATGAAATACATTAACAAGACCCTAGAAAATTGTGAAAGTGTGTTACAACACTTTACAACACTTAAGTAAGGTACCACTTGAATTATTTTAGTTTGCTAGGGCCCAAGAACTAATGTGAATGTGTTATCCAAATTACAACATTAAATCAAGGCACAATTAAGCCAAAGTCACAAGGAGGACCCAAACAAGGCAAAAAAACTAGAAGGGTTACTTTTTCAGTGTCCACATTTAGCCCCCACTTTAGTGAGAGGATAAACCTGCTTCAAACTCACACTAAAGTAGACCAACGCACATCAAGATGGGTTCTTATGAACCAATGCTAGCAAGATGGGACAACAATGATCGAGAGGGGTGATCAAGCCCCCAGGTTCAAGATCTCATGACAAACCAACCTAAGTGCAAAGGGAACACACATGATATCAAGAACAATGACAAGGCACGAGCACATAATGCCAAAGATGAAAGAGAGAAGGAAAAAAAAAGAAATAATGAATTAAATCAAGCTTCAACCGTTTGTCCAACATGATGTAGATCAGATCTAGACTATTTGTCTAGAAAATGCATACTCACTCTGAGGCAATGGAACTCATGGTTGTCCATCAGTTGAGAAGGTTTGAAAGGTGAGAAACATACACTCATGGATGGTATGCACTCACACACACGCAGGTGGCTATGGGGAAATTCATGCCTCGAAATGGGATTCCCACTCAACCATTCCAAAGTTATTCCTTTTGATAACTTTAATAAGGTGCCACAAAAGAAAAATGGTCTTTTCGAGCTTCACAAGATAAGAAAAAATTTGTATTTTTGGAGCTCATGAACAAACGCGATGGTTCCATAGGCATGCAAGTTGTGTTATGCAAGGTGGTCATATAACAAATACAAAGTGCAAAATTTTTCAAAGGAGTCTTGCTTAGTTCATGTGAGGTCTTAACTTAGGGAACATTGTGTCTAATGTCTCCAAGAGAGGACCGATCAAAGAATTGAAGATTCACAACTTAGGGGATGCAATGTGTCACATCAAGCCACCAAGAGGAATGTAATATGCTAAGATAGATCGTGCTCATGAAGTACATCACACCCAATGTCATTCACAAAGCGACAAAACACATCGTATGAAGTAATAAGGTTGCACTAAGAACCAAGAAAAAGGAAAAATGCAAAATAATAATGACAATGTATGCCCCCACTTTAAAGGAATTGCTAACACCATACTATGATCAATTACTTTAAAGTAGCAAATGAACAATGCAAAAAAGAATAAAGACATGAAATCTAGCTTGTAAATCCCTATGCCAAGTCATACATTTCCGAGTAAGGCTACATCGTGTGAGGGAAAGAAAAAAGAAAAGAAAAGGGTTTCCCCAAAAGGAAAACACCAAACACATAAGGGATATATGAATTTGGGGTCAATATGTTCTTTTCTGCAATGTTTGGTTAGAGAGCTTGGAACTTTCATCATCCCCCAAATACACAAAACTGGAAGAATGACACAAAGAGAGTGAAAACAAAGAAGATATTTTGGGTCAACATGGAAGAGACATAGGTTGCCTCGATGCTTTGTGTCATCCCCAAAAGGAAAACACAAGACAAATGAAAAATAAAAAGGTGAAAGAAAAAGGAAAAGAAAAATCTTTTGGATCAACATGAAGAAGACATGAATGTCTCAATGCCTTGCGTCATCCCCAAAAGGAAAACACAAGAAAAAGACAAAAGAAAATGAAAAGAAGGAAAGCCTTTTGGGTCAACATGAAAGAGACATGGAATGTCACAATGCCTTGCATCATCCCCAAAAGGAAAACACAAGAAAAATACAAAAGAAAAGGCAAAGAAAAAGGAAAGCCTTTTGGGTCAACATGAAAGAGACATGAATGTCTCAATTCCTTGCGTCATCCCCAAAAGGAAAACACAAGAAAAAGAAAAAAGAAAAAGGAAATCCTTTTGGGTCAACATGAAAGAGACATGAATGTCTCAATGCCTTATGTCATCCACAAAAGGAAAACATAAGAAAAAGACAAAATAAAAGGCAAAGAAAAAGGAAAACCTTTTGGGTCAACATGAAAGAGACATGAATGTCTCAATGCCTTGCATCATCCCTAAAAGGAAAACACAAGAAAAAGACAAGAAAAGGAAAAGAAAAAGGAAATCCTTTTGGGTCAACATGAAAGAGACATGAATGTATCAATGCCTTGCGTCATCCCCAAAAGGAAAACACAAGAAAAATACAAAAGAAAAGGTGAAAGCGATGTACGACATAAAGAAGAATGAAGGTACAAATAGAGGAATGTCACAAAGTGAGAGAACATCAAACAGAACATCATGGGGGATCACATTGCACACATGAAAACACACAAATGAAAAAGGTAAAAGAAAATACAAAATACTAGTAAGGAAAATGTGAGTCAACCGTCGAGCAAGTCATCCACCTCCCGATCTTAGTCGGTATAAGCGAAAGGTGAATAACACATCTAAGGGACAATGGAAAATGCATTACTAGGACAAGGATAGCAATTTCATGCCCCCACTAGGTGCAAGGCAAGAATGAGTCGAGGTAGGTGATGGGAAAGTTCATGTAATAGTGAGAAGGGAATGTTCTACAACTATGACATGACAAGGAGTTGGAGAGTGTTTTATGGGATCACTAGATAGCAATTATCGCCATCGAAATGATACTTGCTTAGTATTTCATTCAATGTATGACATTCAACACTATGATGCCAAGAACGCAATGATATGTACAATGTGGAACATTGGAATCTTTAGGATATATCACCAATCTATTCATAGGCGGTAATAGTATGAGTCCTTTGTTTAAAAATATTTGTAATTGCCTTTCACTTTTAGGTGGTGGAGGAAGAGGAAACTTTAGTTTTTGTAACTTGTAAGGCCTCTTGCGTTTGCAAGATTCACCCTTCTCTCAAATGGAAGGAGGAGGACCCAAAGTGATCCTATCATCCTTGTAATTGTTATTTGTCAAGGGTTTCTCTCAAGGAAGGAGGACATTCAGATCAGGAGGGGAATCAAAGATCGTTGTACCATCATCACGAAGCCTCAGATATTCTCTAGGAGGCTTGTTGCTATGAGAGGGATCTTGATATCCTAACCTTGTTGTCTTTTCATCTTTTGGATTTTTCTCTAAGAGTTGATGAATTCCATGTTCATTTGTTGTGTCACATCCTTGTTTCCTCAAAATTGTAAGACCTTTGCCATGTATGTTTCTTCAAGGTTGATTGGAGTATTTGTGACTTTATTATCCTAGAATGGTTGAGTGTTTGTTTGTCGAGAAGAACTAGGTTCACCTTGTGTAGGGAACTTAGGTTCTACTTTTGTTTCAGGATGTAAGTAACCATTTGAACATCTCAGGAGGTGGTATTGGAGGAAGGTCTTGTTGTTTCATGGACAGATAAAAGGATGCATTAGCTTCAAGGTTGTCAAGGCAATCATTTAAGAACTTATTCATGTTGTCATCATCTTCTCCAATGATGTCAACATCACAAGGAAATTCATGAGGAGTTGAAGGAGTATGTGGAAGTTCAATGTCATTAGGATTAGTTCCAAAGGCACAACTTGACATATCAACTAAGGATTTTAATGACATCCAAATCTTATTAACACACATATCCATGATGCAAGTGAATGTAAGTAAACTAAATGCAAGAAATTGAATGAAATATCAAATCTAGAAACAGAAACAAAAATGGAACAACAAAAAATAGAAATGCAAAGAATGAACTGGAACTGATAGAAATTGTAGTGTAAAATGTGCAACTGGACTAAGTCGCCCAGGGTGGCAAATAAGTCTAGGTAATGATTTTTTTGAAAATTTTCAAAAAATTTGAATTGATTTTTATGCTTTTTAGATTTTCAAATGAAAATATAATATGAATATGCAGAATTTTTCTGATTTGGAATGAAATGAAATGAAATGAAAAAATGTAAGCTAGATGAGCTTTTCACTAATGCAAAATTGGAAACCCTATGATGCAAATTAAACAATGCAAAATGCAATGCAATGCAATGATAATGGAAGCTATTCCTAGGATGTAAATGCACTTTGAAATAAAAAATATGATGTTCTAAATTTGGGTTCACCAAAATGTGGACTATGGAAATGGAGTGCAAAACTTCCTTTATCCACACTAGGAAGGAAATGGAGGAAGAAGGATACGATTTCACAAAGTTCACACTTAAGAACAAATCCTTGAGATTCCAATGCAAAAGAGATTAAATTTTGTCAAAGGATATTGTTCTTAAGGCTAGAAATTGATAAAAGAGATTGATTATTAATGCAAAACTAAGAAAATGCAAAATGTTTGAAAACACACTGTGATATGCAAAATGACCTAAATATGCAAACAAACTATAATAGAAATTAATGAGACTAAAGATGTGCACATGTAAACTAGAAAGTGATGAAAGGATCTTTGGAATCCTACAGGATTCTCTATTGAATCCCATTGGGACTCTTACGCCAAGCTGGGCGACTTAGTCCTGCTTCGGGAAGATTCTACTAGAACAGATTTTAGACAAAAGGGTACTCAAAACTACAAAAACTTCCATTTAGGCCTGGTTGTGGGACTCATACGCCACTGATGGCATATTATTCCACTTCCATATTTTTGGAAAATCAAAAGTGGAACGTATAGCTCTCAGTCTGCACTTATGTTCCTGACAAGTTTCCAGATCCGAAACTGCAGAATTTGACCTGTAGATGCTCTCCAAGATTCTTTTAGGGTTTTGAAAACTTTCAATGACTTTGAAAAATTGTTGACAACTTTTCCAACCTTTCTCTTTGACAAATTTGCTCACTAGACCTGCAAAACACATGCAAAAAGGGGGAAAATTTGTTGAGGGTTAGTGAATAAGGGTTTGCCTTGGTCAAACCCCAATTTGGCAATTAAACCCTTGAAAATGAAAAGAAATGAAAAGTGCAAAGAGAATGATGAATGAACAACATGCAATGCTACAACTCACCAAACCCTTGAAGTGGAAATCTAAAGGCGTGCAAGTAATGGCTCCAAAGTGCTTGAATGCTCTTGTAGACAATGTACTTGAATGCAAAATCACTTGATTACTTGATTAGAAAATTAGGAGAGTTAAGGAAGATGAAATGAGTCGAAAAACCCTATATTTATACACAATTATACAATATTTACCAAAAATACCACATCATAGGCTGACCTTAGGTCAGAAAATAATATTCAGCTAGAATTTTGAATTTATTTTGATTTTTGAGCCAAAGGGGACTCATTCACCCCTAGTGGCGAATGGGTTCCACTTAGGAATTTTAAGTGGGTGTCAGAAATTAAGTGTATTAAATGATGTTTATCAAGATTATTTTCAAAAATACACTTAAGGCCTTGTAAGTGTAAAATGGGGCCAATTAAGCATAAGAAAGGGTCAAATTATTGATGACAAGCCTAGAAAAGCGTGAAAGTTTGTTACAACACTTTCAAATAAGGCTTGGTAAATGATAAAAAGAGGTTATTTAGATGAAATACATTAACAAGACCTAGAAAAGTGTGAAAGTGTGTTACAACACTTTACAACACTTAATTAAGGTACCACTTGAATTCTTTTAGTTTGTTAGGTCCCAAGACCTAATGTGAATGTGTTATCCACATTACAACATTAAATCAAGGCACAATCAATACAAAGTCACAAGGAGGACCCAAACAAGATGGAAAAAGTAGAAGGGTTACTTTTTTGATGTCCACACCCATAAATACCTAAAATTATGCATTTTATAGTTCATTTGTCCCATTTTTCAATAAGTATCAAGCATTGAAAAAATGCATACAACTCATTTGTTGTCCCCAAAATTGGGTCCCCTTTATGAGCCAAGACCCATTTTTAAATATGTTTTTAGAGGAAATTTAACATTCAAAATTCAACTTGCAAATGTCAGTTATCGAGATCTAATTTTTGAGAAATTAAATAAATGCCTATAAATACCTAGTCATTTCATCATTTGAGATCTAAGTAAAAATAATTGAGCAAGAGGTGAACTTCAAGATCATTCAAGAGCAAGTCAAGAGCAACATTTCAAAGATTTATTGTATAAATTCTAGATCTAAGCATAATGCCAAAGTGTTTGTGAGTTTATGTCATCATGTCATTATTTTGTGAAAGCTAACATCTTTTTGTAGGTCTTCAAAGCATTCGAGCATTCAAGCAAAGGAAAAGTGTTTGTGAGTTTATGTTATCATGTTGTCATTATTTTGTGAAAGATAACATCTTTTTGTAGGTCCCTAAAGCATTTGATTATTCAAGCAAAGAAAGATCCAAATCCTTGAGGTGATGTGTATGTATTCAATCATTTAAGGCAACCATTGAAGGGTGGTGAGTTATAGTGCATTGTGATTTCATCATTCCTTCCTTCCAATTATCATTTATCCTTTAACATTTTCCATTGTGGAAGTGGAAACACTTACACAGGTTTGATTGAGGCAAGCCCCTAAAATGGCCCAACATTTCTCCTCTTTTTGAATGTGTAGGTTACAAGTTGAAGAAGGATTGAAGAAATCTTGAAGATAATTTTTTCATTATTGCATTTGTTTTCATACATCTTATCAAGCCATAGAAACTCAATTATAGAATTATCCAACAACATTCTTGAAACTTTGTAAGTGGAAACAGAAGTCTTAGATCTACCACCAGAGGACCCAAAAAGTTGATTAGGACCCCCTTTCAAATACACATTCACCATTGGGTGAATAAGTCCTTGTAGGAATATAAAAACTAATTTTTTTAAGCAAGTTTGTTATCTTCTACACCTCCTAGATCCACTTGCAAACTTCTATTTTTATCTGTCAGTTATCAATATCTTACATTTTATTTATTAGGGAATATAGGATCATTAGTTTAATCTTTCTAAAATATTTAAAAATTCATTATAATCCCCCATTAGATGTAGATGCAGGTCTAATTGGCTCACCATTAGGGCTGAAATTCAATATTTTCACCTTGTGATCTACATCTCTAATGAAACTTTAGAAAAAGGCCAACCATTGCATCCTAGGTTCTTTGCATTAAGGGCCTAGGATCCCTTTTTCTAAGTTTCATTTTGGTGAACTTGACGTTCTTACACTATAAACTTTCAAAATTGGAAGTCCTTCAAATCCTAGGTTTAGATTTGCATTGCATTATTTTTCATTTCTCATTTAGGGTTCCATTTTTGCATTCTAAAACCATCAAATTCAAAAAAAATACATTCATATTTAGATTATATTTACATTTGATTTGCATTCACTAAGTGGTTTAAAATCTGAAATTGTTACTTGCATTTAGATTGCATCTTTCATTTAAGTCAAAAAAAAGTGAAAAAAATGCCTTGTTTTGTTTCAAATTTACATAAAATCTTCATTTTCAAAATTGTGCATCTTAGAACCAGTAAATTATTGCATTTCAAATCTCAAAATTATATTCAAAATTTGTAACCACATTTTCACCCTTGTTTCATACTTGCATTTTGAATTATATTGTCCTAAATTAAGCAAAATATAGAAAAATAATCATTGTTTATCCTATCTGTAATTGGAAAAAGAAACATCAAACAACAACATAAAACTTCAAATTTTTTACTTTTTAGAACCCTATACAAGGACCCATTTTCCCTTGGGAAACCCTATCTCTGTACAGGTATCTCAAGAAGCTTTTACACATATTTTTGTCTCTGCAGTTTCATTTGGTTCCTACTTGTAGATGTCTAATTTAAAATTATGAAACAATGTTATTATAGGTGCAAGAAAGGTGTCATTTTTCTTGGTTTGTTGCAAATTTGGAAAAACTATTGCATTTTAGATTTATAGGACAATTGTTTACATCATGTTCTCATTGTAAAAATATTGTGTTGTCATTGTTCATATTCTATTGTCAAGTCTTGTTGAGTATTTTAAGGAATTTTTGTTACAAGCATATGAAAATGACTTTATTGCCCCTCTTTTGTTGTTTTTCATTGATATGTCTCCCATTACCCCTCCTATGAGTGCTCGGCTAGCTTAGTGAAAAACAATACAATCATTATAATCATTTTTTCTCTTCTCTTGATATCTATCCTACTTGTGATGATCGTATCTTGGTGTTAGAAGATCCAATCATCGAGAGTCATGAGAATCCTATGTGTTTCTCTTCCCCTACCTCTCCTACTTGTGATGATGATATCTTGGTGTTAGAAGATCCAATCATCGAGAATCATGAGAATCCTATTTTTTTCTCTTCCCCTACCTCTCCTACTTGGGAAGATAGTATTGGAGAAGGGGATGCAATCATAGATAACCATTCCAATCATAGTTTTCCTTCTCCCAATATCTCTCCTACTCATGAAAAAGGTATCTTGGTGCTAGAAGATCCACTCATTGAGTGTCATGAGAATATTCTTTTCCCCTCTCCTAGTGCTTCTCCCACTTGGGAGGATATTATTGGAAAAGATGATGCAATCAATGGTAATCATGAAAAAAATAGTTGTTCCTCTCCCAATACCTCCCCTACTTGTGATGAATTTATCTTAGAAAACCCAACCATTGAGCGTCATGAGAATCTTGTTTGCTTATCTCCCAAAACCTCTCCTACAAGGGAAAATATTATGGTGCAAGAGGAAAATATCATTGATACATGTCTTTCAAAAGATAGTAATATGGATTGATTAGATGAAGATGATAAGGTCACCTTAGATTCCCCCTCGATAGAAGATCATCAACAAGAAGTCAAATTCGCTAAGGTTATGAATGCATAATTACCCATTAGATCTCCCTTGATTATTGGACCTCCTAAAACTCATTTTGGACCTCCCAAGAGTCCTCTAATTATTGTACCTCCTAAAATTCCTCTAATTATTGGACCTCCTAAGTCACCTTTCATTATAAGACCTCCTAAGCCTCATGGTCATATCCTAAGTATTGCAAAACAACTTACTAGTAATCATGTGTCATAGAAACCAAGTTATCATACTTTAGGTCACACATATAACACTAAAAACAATAAGCAACCAAGATGAACTCCAGCATACATCCCATTACCTCAATCATATCTCCCACCCACACCTAACATTCTACAACATAGTGTAAAGAATTTGATTTTGTTGAACAATTTCACAACACTCCTACTAAGATTTCCTTATGGGATCTCATTCAGACATCACTTGTTTACCATAGTGTGCTTCAAAATTCCTTACAAAAAGTTCTTGTCCCTCCTAGTGTGTAATCAAATGATGTGGCAGCTTTGATTGAGAATATGAATTCACCTAATTTGGACATTATCTTTCATCAAAGTGAATTACCTCCTTTGGACATATAGAAACAAAATTATCCTTTGATGATAATGGCTATCATTAACAAGTGTGGGATTAGGTGCACTCTCATTGATAATCGTTTGATGCTCAATATTTTTAGTGTAAATATTTTGGATAAAATGGGAGTGGACAAGACTAAAATTCAATCAGACTGTTTGTCTATCTGTGGTTTTGATAATGTGGGAAAGAAATCACTTGGTGTGATAACATTGCTCGTAAATATTGGCAAGGTTATGTTATAAATACCTATCCATATCATGCCTCGTGATATTTCATATAATCTCCTCTTGGGTAGACCATGGATTCATGAAATGAATGCAGTGCCTTCAATGTTACATCGACTATTGAAGTACACCTACAAAAGCAAGGTTTACACATGATATAAGCTAATCCAAAATATGAGAATTTCTTACAAACCAAAACAAGAATGAAGAATCCTCTTAGAACATTGACACCAACTACAAAAGTGGAACCTTTACAATGTGAAGATAAGGATAAGTGCCTTTCACCCATGACAATGTTGTTGAAATATGATTGGGGATCATTAGATTACACACCTAAATTTGATGGGGAATACAAGATGATATAATTAAAGTCAAGAAAAGAGAAAGAAGCAACAATAATATCAACTGAATCATCAAAAGCATCTGATTCCACAACTTCTAGCAAAGAATAAGATACAAGCTACACATTCACTTTTGATGAAAGTGATCATGACAAACCTCTTTTTTCCAAAGAAATGAAATCACTTTATGGAAGAGGTTATGAGGTTTTGAAATAATTTTTCTATAATGGAAAAGGATGTGGTGTAAAAGAATAAGGTATTTGAGTCCCTATAGAGCCTAACACACAAGAAACAAAAAGAGGTCTTGGTTATTGTCTTTCAGTTAATAAATAGTATTAGTTTATGCTCCTTGCCATGTGGTACTTGTAGTATCATAACATATTCACTACCATGAATGAGAGTATAAACTTATTTTTATGCAATCATACTTTATTTCACAAGGAGAAGCATATCATCATCCATTTGGCTCACCTTTTTTTCTTACACTCGAGGGGAAAGGGGTTAGGTAGACTTTTCTTAGGTGTATTTCTTATTCATATCCTTATCTATCTCCTTAAAATGTTAATTATGGAAAGTACACTAACATTTTCAATGGGGAATATAGTCCCTCGATTATTGTTTGCATAGTCGCTTCTTAGTGATGATGGCATATGTCTCCTAAGAAGTGTGACCATATTAATCAAAGTGTGGTATTCTTAATTCATATGATGTGTCATCTTTGTGGTGATATTAGGCTTGGTTTCCTACAAGAGTGTGATCTTTTCTTGGCATATGATTTTCTCCTTGGTGGTAATGTTATGGCTAGTGTTCCCTAAGGTATAATCTTGTATTCCTCAACTAGTCCTCTCTTGGTGGTGATATCAAGTGTGACATTCCCTAAGGTGTGACCTTCCATACATTAATCAAAACCCCTTTGATTATTTTGTCATTTTATTCCATAATTTTCTAGCATAATGCAGCTTGCTAGCCTTGTGAAGCAACTTTATTCCATAAGTGTCTAGCATAATACAACTTTCTAGCCTTGTGAAGAAATTTTATTCCATAAGTGTCTAGTATAATACAACTTTCTAGCCTTGTAACTCAATTTTATTCCATGAGTGTCTAGCATAATGAAACTTGCTAGCCTTGTGAAGAAATGATCATTTTTATGAGTACAAACCTAGTGAATATTGAACTTCACTAGACCTTGTGTGTTTCTCATTTTTCCTTGGGAGCTCACCTAGTGAATATCAGAATTCAATAGCTCGTGTGAGTAATATCTTTCATGGCCACCTAGCATAACATATCTTGATTTTTAGTGGAGCCATGTGGACCATGAGTGATGCATATGACTTAAGTCCTCATGGGAGAATTTATTTATTTGATGGATGACATTTGGTATTTGAGACAATTTAAGACTAAGGTCTCTTTACCTTACCTACTCAAATCCCCTTTAGTACTAACCTTATTTTTTTTGTGTATTTTTCATGTGTCTTATTTGTATTTACATCATGTTTGTTTCCATTTCGTCATCATCATTTTATGTTATGTTCATGTATTTTCATCGTGTATGCTCTTTGTTTTCCGACATGTATGTTTGTGTATCTCATCTTATTGCATATCATACATGAATATTTGTTCCATTGTGCCTATGTTGGTTTTCTATGGGATCTTAGATCCTAGGGGCTTGTGCAAACCCCTTGATCCATTTTCATTCTATCTCTTTAACATTTGTGCACTTGTTTTGAACACCCAAAATACTGAGAAGGGGGTGAATCAGTATGATTTTAAAACCACTTAAATATTTAAGCATATAATACTTATAGCATATTCAATTGTAGTAAAGAAGGAAAGCATGAAAACATCCAACAACATCACATAACACATGAACACCAGGATTTTTATGTGGAAAACCCAAAATGGGAAAAAACCACAGTGAGGATTAGCTCACAATATATTATAATTGGTTATAGTATATTTACAGAAGTGCTCATTGTAGGTGGACTCACTGTCCATGTGGACTCACTGTCCAAGTGGACTCACTACCCACTGAGAAAAGAGATAGAATAGATTATGGCACATGAATAAGTGTTGAATTATTACAAAGTGCATCTACAATATGCTAGAATACAGCTCCATTAAGGCTCAGAATACATACTCAAAACGCGTTATATTGATCTGACTTAATTATCTGTTATGCTCTACATTCACACTAACTTCACACAAATCTCATTCACTAACTCATCTCGCATGTCATCATCTCCCAAAATATCAAAAACTATCTAACTTATATATCCACTTCACTCATAACATCAATTAGGTCAGCCTAATTAGATGTACCATATAAAATATACAATAAATGACTCGTTGTCCCAAATCCTTCCACACATGCCTCGCGCCAAGACTCAATCTTTAAAAAAATAGAAATAGGTTGACATGGACCTATAATAGCTCCCACATAACTTTGCAATACTTACTTAACCTTCGCATACATTCAAACCTATTAGGTCAGCACCATAGAAGACCTAATACAAAAATTCTCCAATTGTATACCCATATTCGAACATGCCTACCCTCAAAACATCATGCCAACTAGATTTCACACTCATCTAACATATTTCAACATATCCTCAAATCTATAAAGTCAAAATCCAATCCATAGAGAAGTGCAGACTCTCCAACTTATATGCACTATACAAGAAATGACTGTAACTACTAGGTGGAACTTCTGTCATTCATAACTTTCAAACCAAAAGCCAAAACAAGATGGAATTTTGAATTAGATGCTTCTACTAGCCAAAAAAATATATACTAGAAGCACAAAGCAAAATCTTCAATAGCAAACCATTGTGGACCTAATTACTAGATACCTTGTACACAGAAACACTGGTATAAACACTTAGTCATTTTCCATAATATATGCCTTCACTGGATCAAACCTTCTTGCAAAATTATCTTTCAAAATCATCCTAAAACATGTTAGAGCCAACCAAAATGATCTGCACCAAGATCTCCAAAGCAGGATAAAATGTTGACATCAATGACAACACTATAATGTGTAATTGTATGTACCTTGTGCTTATTCCACATGCTCATGTTTTCAACAACAGCATCAATGGCATCTCCTCATTCTTCCAAAAATTTCCCCCTTTGGCATTGATGGAAACATGCCAAAATATCTCCAAAATATTCTCCCCCTTTGACATCAAGGGAAAAGGGTGCATACAAAAAACTTTCTAACATATACTGGATCTCCCCCTAAGAAATATATGCATATTTACAAACTTAAAGATTGAACTGACTCCCCCTAAGTCATGTAACTAGAGAAAAAACCAAAAAATTATGTTGAAAACCACTCTATATATTCTGCATATGTACAAAGAATCTGAAATTGAAAAATAGAAATTGAACAAGATTCATGCTATACATGATCTAAATACATATTTTTTCTAAAATACATTTATTTATATCAAATATTTCTTCTTGTCAAGAAAAAGGACTCTGGGGTGATACACTCTACATATGATGGCTGTCAAAATGGTTGAATATATCTATTGAATTATGGTTGTTAACTAGAAAAGTAAAATATTTGTATTTTAACAAATATTTAGACACAAAGAAGTATTCTATTTTCTTTCAAGACAACAATCCTCTTTCTGGGTATTTTGAGCCTTGATTACAAAAATCATTTGGCATAGAAATCAATTAATGCTAACAAATTACATCTCAGCAACTTGTGCTGACCTAGAAAATAGTTGGCAATATCTTGCACTTGAAATGCAAAATAGATGTGTAATAAAACCACCAATTGCTACTAACAACTGTGGTGAAAGCCTTTTTCAATTTAGTTTCATATCTAGACCAATAACAATTTGATGTTCAATCCATAAGACTTTGCATTGTACAATTCTTTTGCAATGACATAAAAGGTGGTCATCATAGTGCCCATAATTGCTTGATAAATTATCTTCAAGAAAATATTATAAAAACAACCCCTAGCATTGAAAATTGGAAATAATATATCGAATATATCATAAAAATGGCTATGCCTATTCAAAAGGAAAAATTGAAGGTGCCACCTTATGTTTACAGTGGATAGCAACAATATTCAACATATGAATACAAATCTAGTCATCAATCACCCAAAAAATTAAGCGCATCTATTATCCACAACAAAACACAAATGACACATATAATATAATAATATTTGAAACCAATACAAGTCACATACACTATAAACCATTCCTAGTTAAAGAAATTAGTGAGCAATTTAGAACAAGTCTCATAGATACTATTCTAATAATTATAAAATCTCAAAGCAATACACAAAAGAAACCAAACATAAAAAGATTAGGAAAATACATAAGATTACCAACACAAGTATTGAACACCAAAGACAAAATTATGTTTTTCTTGAACAACATGAATCATCACTACTTCAAGATACTAGTGATCAATATCGACAACTTCCACCAAAAAAACTAAAAAATATTAAGCACATCTATTCTCCACAAAGAAACAAAAATGACATGTGTAACATAATGATATTTGAAACTAATAAAATCCAGGTACACTATGAACTATTCCTAGTTAAAGATATTAGTGACCAATTTAGAACAAGTCTTGTAGATACTATTCCAGCAATTATAAAATCTTAAAGAAATACATAAATAAAAGAAACCAAACATAAAAATATTAGCACATCAAATACATGTGATTACCAACACAAGTATTGAATTCCAAACATAAAATTTTGTTTTTCTTGAACAACAACACAAATCATCACTACTTCAAGATACTAGTGATCGATATCAAGAATTTCCACCAAAAAGATAAAAAAAGATTGAAAAAGATCGTGAAACAATGTTGGATACACCAATTCTAGAAATAGATTGTGTTCCTCTTGCAAAAATAATTATAAACACCCAATCTAAGTCCTTTCACGTCAACATTGTTAAGAAAAAAGCATATCACTGCTACATTGGAAAAATATTACATAATACTAAAACTCAAAACAAGCCAATACAAAAATATCTAAAAAACAATTGTGACATTCCCCAACATGAATGTCTTATATGCCAAAAATTAAATTTCTCTTACAAAATGAAAAAAATACAAAACACGAAGAATAATTTTACTTGGGTTTACTAAATAGCCAGATAACAGCTTGACTTTTGAAAGTATGTATCTCTTGTAAAACATTATTGCAAAAAAATAAAGTATTGATCTTTGTTGTACGATAATCAATAAAACATAACAAACCCTTATCATCTTGATCACAAATTTTGGATCTAGAAGAAAGACTCGTATAACCACAAATTTCTTTTGCACAAATTAGAAAATGGGGATATAAACAATCTCAAATCGGCTTGATAGGATCAATACTTAATATCCATACAAATATGAACACTATACAAAGAGTCCTACCACATTCAATAGACGACACAATTATAATTTATATTACATTAAAAATAATATTAGAATACAAAAATACATTTCAAGGCGGAATTGTCTGACCCAATCTTATAATAAAAGCACCAAAGCAATTGTGTCACAAAGATCTCTATGAAATATAAGGCATCTTGATAGACCCAACTTGGAAAAATTTATTTAGAGCAATAAATAATAACAATTGTGAACTAGACAACTTACATAGTGAAAACTATATGTATATTAATGGAACAGATGACAATAATGAACATAAAACAAAAATTGATACACTTGTCCATGGATTCACATAATCGCATTTTGTCTATGATTTGCATGATTAAATAATCCAAATAGCTCCTTATAGCTCCTTCCCAAGAAAACCATCCAATAAGTATATTTAAAGATAAATACACACAAGAAATTAAATTTTCAACATTTTTATTTGGAAACACATGAGATAATATAATAAAACATTATTTGTATCAAAATTTGTAAAATAGGAACTAATGCATTCAAGTGGTGACTTTGCAAACTATACAACAATTTTTTTTTAATAACTATACATGTAATTGTAGCAAAATTCATTTCAAGCATATCTATAAGACTAGAAAAGGGAAATTACAAGGATGAACTCTAGTAGCCAAATATGTTAAAGAGAAACCAAATCTAGATAGGATATTGAAATCAAGTATTGGTTATATAGACTTTAAACATATTTTAATCATGCTAAATTATTTTTATTAGCTCAAGAAAAACATATTTGTAATGATTCGATAGCTGGGACCACCAACATTTTTCCTAACTTTCTCAAGCATGGAACACTAGTGGCCGCCATTGCACTATTTGCACTAAAAAATTAAAATAAAATCAAAACAAAAACCTGAATAATAGCCAAGAACAAGAAAATGACATAGATTCCATTATTAGAAAAAATCCTATTATTTATAGTTGATTTACAAACATCAAATAAATGCCATGAAGAGCTTGTTAAGAAATTATGATACGCTACTTGGATACGTGAATGATTTATTTTTTGTAACAAAATTCCAAAACAAAGGAAATAAACATGAGCATGCACTAATATTGATTAAAAATGCACCAATATATGGAAAGTCTCTTGATACTAAAATTGAACATCACCATACAAGAACCTATGGAAATTCCACCAAAGCATAATCTAGATACAGTTTTCCAATTCTAGTAATGAAAACAATAATAATACTTGAACCAATTACAACAACTAAACAAATCATAATTAACAATGCCACTATAATTCAAAATGCAATTTAACAAGAATAATACGATGAATATCTCACCTTTGCTTCATTCTTAGAGAAAATATTGATAATTGAACGTGACTATATAAAGGTTATTCAATCGACGCTAAAAAAGACAAATGTCTTTCTCAAAAGAAAACATGCTCATACATAGAATAATACGTTTGCTACCAAAATACTAGATTTGTGGCACACAAATACTGACAAGCAATTTGTACTTAATTCTTGTGTCGCTATAAAATATTATTCATATTACATGAAAAAGTAGATAAATCAATGACTAGTTATTTCAAAAGAATACATAAAGAACACATAACAACAAAAATAGATACTAGACAAATAATATGAACACTTGGAAATATATTATTAAATTTGCAACAACTGTACATTCAACTTGTTGCTCACTTAACTCTTTCCCTGCCATTAAATTCAAGTTCAAGAAAATGTGTAGTCATAAACATAGGACCACCCCAAGAACAAACATTCATTCTCAAATCAACATCAGATCTAAGAACAAAACCTAATGAATTAAAGAACATAATGTGTCTATCAATTACCAATCATTATCTACATCATCCTCAAATTCTAGAACATATATACCTTGCTCAATTTGCATCAAAACATAGAATGACCAAAAATAAAAACCTAGAAAACAAGGAATTCAATGATTATTCAATTTTTAAAATATAATAAACATCTTGATTATGAAAACTATTGTAGAGAAATACTATTGCTATATGTTCCCTTTGCCAATAACGAAGATACATTAAAACAAGGATTTAAATCATTCACAAAAGCATATCTTTTTCACAAGGACACTATAAAAAAATGAATTCAAATATACATATAATTTTAATACTTTTTGGGGAGACTTAGAAGATACAACTAAAGAACTAGAAAAGGACGAAATATCGATAATTTTAAACAAAAAAAACACTAGCTATAATAAGACTGAACCATACGACCTTGGCATAGATCTAGAATGGTTAAAGCAAAGATACAAAATCAGTAAACTCAAAATTAGCTTCCAACTTGTACAAAATCCAATTCTTCTCAATAATATAGAATATTATAAACTAAGAATAATGCTTGACAAAGAACAAGAAATTGTTAAAGGCATTTCAACAAAAAAAGACAACATAAAAATCCCAATTCATATTTTCTTACCAGGTGGTACAAGAACAGGTAAGACATTTATAGCTAAACTAATTTTTTAAATTCTCATACATATTTATAATTTTGACCCTCTATATGATCCATTAAAAATGATTAATAATGGCTTATACAGAAAAATTATCATATAATGTAGGTGGATCAACAATACATTTTGTATTGCAAGTATCCTTAAATAAATCCTCTTACACACCACTTAGCAATGAAACACTAGGTACTTTACAAAAACACTATGAAAGATTTCACATCTCATTTCTAGATGATGCCTCCTTAATGGGTAGTTGATTCTTATACTCTATTGATAAATAAATGAGGTAGATCAAGCATCTGCCAATAAAATATTTTGGGGACGTTGACATGACTTTTGTGGTGATCTTTATCAAGCACAACCTATTCTTGATAGTCACATTTTTTAAAACCCTTTAATTAACACATAAATAGTACCATACACCTTTTGGAAAGATCACATACAATGCTACAAATTGAAAATAGTTATGCATCAAAGAAATAAAACATTTCTTATTACACTCAGCAAAATACAAGTGAATACACAATCCAATAATGATATAGCTTTTATTAACAATAATTGTCTACGAGCAACCCCTTATGGATCCAAGATTCCTATATCTTTTTGAAATGAATAAATTTGTGTGCTTTCACAACAAAAAAATGTTTTTAATTGTTTTTAGTCAAGAAATTGTTATTGACACAGTTAGCGATATCGATGAAAACTATGGCAATACATCAACACACACTGATAAAATTCTAGAAAAATAAATTATCTTGAAATTCAATATGCTTGATGAGTTGTACGCCAAAAATTACAACATTGAACATGGTTTTATAAATGAAGTAGATGGTATTTTCCAAGATTACACAACTCACAATAATATAGATATTATATGGATTCAACTTAACGATACTAAAATCAACTGAAAAATAATCTAGAAAACTCCAATATCTTGACACTGACACACCAAAATAATGGATGCCTATACTATGAGTAACAAAATATGTATCTAACTCAAAATATACATCATAAGTAATAATACAAAAATAGTTCCCTGTAAAACTTGTATGTGTGTGAACAATTCATAGATCACAAGGTCTCACACTCAACATATTCACTTTTGATCTATTGGGAGTCAAGTCTCATGGACTAGTCTACATTGCATTATCGTGTGTATGAAACATGGATTCATTATACTTATTGAATCCACTAACAAAACCAAATTTTAAATTAAAAAATAAAGTTGTTAATGAAATGCATTGACTAGTCACCAAAGCAAAATGATAATTCCAATACAGAAAAACATCACAAACACAAACACATCAATATTTATTATCTTCTTGAATATGCAAAGTCTAAAATCCCATATTTATGACATTGTGAATGACTACATGACTTCATCAAATATGATATAATATGTTTACAAAAAACACATACATTTGATTGTGATATCAATAAAAAATTAGAACAATTTGTATGGGTAAGTGCATGGATTTGTGACACAATTTTGGCTTTTAAGATGCCAATTTTTTTCTGAAATCAGCAAAATCTGATTTACACAAGAAAATGAAGATAGTTACGCTCAAAATTTCAAGATTTAGCAAGAAAAAAAGTTGAAGTGCTCTAAGTCTAGTTTCTAAGCTACTAATTCTTTTTGAAATTAATGAATATTAAGAGTCTCAAAAAGGGAGGGCCCAAAACAGGTCATGTTTTTATCAAAAAAAACAACATAGCACCTAAGGGCTCCCCCCTTTTTGATTAACTTTTTTTTAGAATTTCAAAAATCTGAATGGTGAGAAATTAGCTAACACCATGTAGTTTATCCTCATTCTTTCAGATAATTTTTTTAATGAATGTATAATATTTTATGAATTTCGAAAGTGGACACATCCTGAAAAGCTGAAATTTGAGCGTGCTCCCCCCTAAATTTTTTGAAAACTAATCGAAAATTGAGAAAAAAATTCATCACATGTAGAATGGAGTAGTTTTAAAAATTGTAATTTGTTTCACGTTTCGATGAACGAGTAAAAATCTATTCCTAAAACTAGCACATGTTGGTTTTCGAACAAAACCGGAGGCATTTACAATAGAAGCTATGGGTCAAAACCTTAATTGAATCAAAACAAAAAAAGAGTTATATATTTAGATAGTTAAGAGAGAGGATAACGCTATCACAGTTTTTTTATAAAATTGCATTGAAAGACGTGCAAACGTGATGGGGAGCACAGATAAAAATATGAGAAAATTTGGCAAATCCTATCAATTAACACGTCCAAAGCAAGTGATTTTACAAGTGCCAAATTTGGTGCTCGCCAAATGACCTACTTTGAAAAAAATGTAACTTTCCCCTCTCTTTGGTTTACCACTCTGATAATGTTGTGAGTGCATGAGGTTTTACCTTTCATATGCTCTCTGCCTCATTACCCTAACTAGATAACTCTCTATCCCTCTGAAGTATCTCTCTCAAGTCTCACTCCCTCCCATGCTACCTAGACTACTCTCTCTCACTCCAAATCCCTTTCTCAGGTCTCGTTCCCTCCCACCCTACCTAGATAAATCTATCGCACTCCAACCCCTTTTCTCACTCTCCCTCTCTCTCTCCCCCTCTGGTCTTTTTGTCTCTCTCACTCCAATCCTCCCTCTCTCTTAGGTCATTTATCTTTCTCTCTCTATCTCTCTCTCTCAGAGTATCGCCATACTACCCTCTCTCCCTCTCTTGGGCATCCATCTCCCTCCTCCATCCTCTCCTGCCATCCTCATCTCTCTCTCCCTCTCTCTCTCTCTCACTCTCAGGTGTCTCCTCCCCCTCTCTCACACACTCCCTCTCTCTCTCTCTCAAGTATCTCCCTCAGGACCCTCTCCTTTCTCTCTCTTCCCTCCCTCTCCTCTCCTCCTCTATATCTCTCCCACTCTATCTCTCTCCCTCTCTCAAGTCTCTCCATCCCACCCCATCTCCCTCTCTCTCTCTCTCAAGTATCTCCCTCCTACCCCCTCTCCCTCTCTCTCTTTGTCAAGTCTCCCCCTCTTACCCCCTCTCCCTCTCATAGTCACTCCCTCTATCTCTCTCTCACTCCCTCCCTCTCTCACTCCCTCTATCCCTCTCCCTCTCCCTCTCCCTCTCCCTCTCCCTCTCCCTCTCTCTCAAGTATCTCCCTCCCACCACCTCTCCCTCTCTCTCTTAGGTCCCTCTCTCTCACACCCTCTATCTCTTTACCACTCTCTCTCAAGTCTCTCCCTCCCACCCCCTCTCCATCCCTCTCTCTCTCTCAAGTCTCTCCCTCCTACCCCCTCTCCCTCTCTTAGGTATATCTCTGTCTCTCTCACTCACTCCCTCTATCTATCTCCCACATCCTCTCTCTCTCACTCCCTCTATCTCTCTCCCTCTCTCTTTGGTATCTCCCTCCCACCCCCTCCCTATCTCTCAAGTATCTTCCCCCACTCCCTCTCTCTATCTCTCTCTCACTCCCTCCATCTCTCTCCCATCCCTCTATCTTGGGAACTCCCTCTCCTTCCCACCCCCTCTCCCTCTCTCAAGTCTCTCTCTCTCTCTCACTCCCCCTCTCCCTCTCTCAGGTATATCTTTGTCTCTCTCACTCACTCCCTCTATCTATCTCCCATCCTCTCTCGGCTCCTCTGCTCCTCCTCCTCTCTCTTTGGTATCTCCTCCACCCCTCCTATCTCTCTCCTATCTCTCGTTATCTTTCCCCACCCCCTCTCTCTGTCTCTCTCCTCCTCCATCTCTCCCATCCCACTCTATCTTGAGACTCCTGTCCTTCCATCCTCTCTCTCTCTCTCTCTCTCTCTCTCTCTCTCTCTCTCTCTCTCCTCTCTCTCTCTCTCTCTCTCTCTCTCTCTCTCCTCTCTCTCTCTCTCTCTCTCTCAGTTATCTCCTCCTACACCCACCCTCTCTCTATCTCTCTCCCTCTCTCTTAGGTATCTCCATTCCACCCTCTCTCCCTCCTACCCCATCTCCCTCTCTCATGTCTCTCTCTCGCTCTCTCTCACTCCCTCTCTCTCACTTCCTCTATCTCTCTCCCATCCCTCTATCTCCCACTCCCTATCTCTCCGCCTCCCTCTCTCTCTCCCTCTCTCTCTCCCCATCTCTTAGGTAGGAGGGAGACACTTGAGAGAGAATGAGAGGGAGTGTGAGAGAAAAGAGGGTTGAGTTTTTAGTGTTGAATTTTTATTGGTTGAGGGTAGAGGGTATTGGGTTGAGGGAAGAGGGTAGAGGGTTTAAGGGTTTAGGGTTTAAGGGTTGAGGGTTGAGGGTTAAGGGTTTAGGGTTTAGGGTTTAGGGTTGAGTGTTTAAGGGTTTAAGGGTTGAGGGATTAGGGTAGAGAGGTAGGAATGGATGGAGGGAGAGAGGGAGGGAGAAGTGAGATAGAGAGAAGGAGAGAAGAGGAGGAAGAGAGAAAGATAGATGAGGATTAAAGATCCAATGTTTAGGTTAGAGGGTTGATAATTGAGGGCATATGGTTGAGGACCTATATGGTTGATGGTTTAGGGTTGAGGGTAGATGGTAGAGGGTAGAGGGTAGAGGGTTATGGGTAGAGGGTAAAAGGTTTAATGTTTTAGGGTTTAAGGGTTGAGGGTTGAGGGTAGAGGGTAGAGGGTTTAGGTTTTAAGGTTATAGGGTTGATAATTGAGGGTAGAGGGTTGAGGGTTGAGGGTTTAAGGGTTAATGGATTAAGGTTTGAAGGTTGAGGGATTAGGGTAGACAATTGAGGGTTTAGGGTTTATGATTTATGGTTTACAGTTTAAGGGTTTAGGGTTTAGGGTTTATAGTTTAAGGGTAGAGGGTTTAAGGGTTTAAGGGTTTAGGGTTTAAGGGTTAAGGGTAGAGGGTAGAGGATTGAGGGTTGAGGGTTGAGGGTTTTAAGGGTTGAGGGTTGAGGGTTGAGGTTTGAGGGTTAAGGGTAGACAGTTTAGGGTTTAGATTTTAGGGATTACAGTTTACGGTTTAAAGGCAGAGGGTGCAAGGTTGAGAGAGAGGGGGGTGGTTGAGGGTTTTAGGGTTTTAGGGTTTAAGGGTTTAGGGTTAAGGATTAAGGGTAGAGGGTAGACGGTTTAAGGATTTAGGGTTTAAGGGTTAAGGGTAGAGGGTTTAGGGTTTAGGGTTTAGGGATTATGGTTTATGGTGTATGGTGTATGGTTTAAGGGTATAGGGTGTAGGGTTGAGAGATAGAGAGAGAGGGGCTTAGGGTTTAAGGGTTGAGGGTTGAGGTAGAGGGTTTAGGGTAGAGGGTAGAGAGAGAGAGAGGGTTGAGGGTATAGGGTTAAGGGTAGAGGGTAGAGGGTTTAAGGTTTTACGATTTACAGTTTACGGTTTATTGTTTAAGGGTTGAGGGTTTAAGGGTTGAGGGTTTAATGGTTTTAGGTTTTAGGGTTTAAGATTTTTATGATTTAAAAGGGTTTAGGGTTTAAGGGTTAAGGGTAGAGGGTGTAGGGTTGAGGGAGGGGGAGGGGGTTTAGGGTTTAAGAGTTTTAGGGTTTAAGGGGTTGAGGGTTGAGGTTAAGAGGTTGAGAGTAAAGGTTTGAGGGTAGATGGTTGAGGTTGGGGTTGAGGGTTGAGGGTTGAGGGTTGAGGGTAGAGGGGTAGAGAGGGGGTTGAGGGTTTTGGGTTGAGGGGTAGGGGTTAGGGTTTAGAGGTGTTTAGGGTTTTAGGGTTTAGGGTTTACAATTTTATGATTTAAGGGTAGGGGTGTAGAGGGTTGAGGGGATGAGAGAAGGGGGTTGTGTGGTTTTGCTAAGATTTTTTAAAGGTTTAGGGTGGAGGTTGAGGGATAAAGGTTGAGGGTAAAAGGTAGAGGGTTTAGGGTTCTGAGTTTTAGGGGTTGAGGGAGTTTAATGGTTTTGGGGTTTGGGGTTAGGGTTGAGGTGGTGAGGTTGAGGGTTGAGGGTTGAGGGTTAAGGGTAGAGGGTTTACAGGTTTAGTATTTAGGGTTTAAGGGTTTACGGTTTACTGTTTAATGGTTTAGGGTTTACATTTTACGATTTAAGGGTAGAGGGTGTAGGGTTGAGAGAGAGAGGGGGGGTTGAGGGTTGATGGTAGAGAGTAGAGAGTAGAGAGAGACATAGATGGATAGATACATAGATAGAGAGAGACATAGAGGGTTGAGGGTAGATGGTATATGGTAGAGAGAGAGAGTTGAGGGTTTTAGGGTTGAGGGTAGAGGGTAGAGGGTTTAAGGGTTTACGGTTTACAGTTTAAGGGTTTA